>JAPDOI010000754.1:0-286755 GCA_029168955.1 Aplectana chamaeleonis
TAGTAGCCGTGACAGCAGACTTTCCTCTCTGAAAATCATGTTAGAAGAGTGAAATAATACAATTGGATTCCAGGCTATTACTATCTGTCTTTTTACAATTTATTCAAAGAGCCGTGAGAAGATTGATGGTATACCCACCAGCCTGGCGTTTGCAGGCTTGTGAAGGGCGGCTTCTTAGGAATTGGAATAACAAAAGAATTCTTCCATTTTAGAGGAAACTCGGCAAACATCTATTGTGCGAGCATACGTATTTAGCAACCTTCGTCGGACTTTAAAATATCTTCGCGTCTAGCTCTAAGTACATATCTCCAGTTTCGCTACTTGAACTAATTTCAAGGTTGGCTGCAAGCCCCAGGAAATAGAATAAGAACGAAAATGTGGAGCAAACATCTGCGTGGACACGGCTTTCAGGCGACAATTACTTATCTCTTTTTAGTCGATTCGAGGAGAGAAGAGTCTATCAAAGAGGCAAGAGCATTTGTCATTGAAAGTGGCTCACTACGTGAAAGTGGCTCACTACGTGGTCCTATTTTTGCGTGCAGAGAGCGCGTAATTCACCTGAATGTGAATTCGTGCCATCATCCTTCCTAAGCTATTTGATTTATTTCCAACAGCATCAACCAAGGAGTCTTGCGCTCGAACGATTCCTACTCCCAGGCCTACACTCTGGACTCCAGAATTGGGATTTGATACACACTTGGTTCACGTCAACCTGGAAACCGAATATTCGCAGATTACTTCATATTCTCACAAAACAACCGATGAGTGCTCAAAATATTTTGAAAACTAGCCAACCAATCACATGCGACTTCCGAATATATGTTTTGCGGCAAAAATCCGCAAAAAAAGAAACTTTTCTGCTCTTTACTGCTTCGTATGACTCATTATCAGCTTAGGGTGCAATTTCAGAAGATCGAGTGCGCAAAGCATGAAAATGGAAATGAAATAAGGATGAATGACTATCTGTACCCTATATTTCGGAGTGAAATTTGCCTTGTCCCTTCGCTAGCGTGTGCCAAGCTAGGGGAGCAATACCGAGAGTGTGGGGGGAAAGAAGAAGCAGCATAAACGCACGCTAACTCAGAAAAATGAAAACAAGTTACTTGTAACATAAGGCCGAAAACAAGTTACTTGTAGCATATCTGAGCCGATGTAGAGTTACTTGCGATATCTCAGGCCATTTAAATTACATGTAACATATCGGCGAGATACTGTGTGGGTGCGCCTCCGATATGTTACATGTAACTTGGAATGAATTGAGATAAGTCATAAAGTAACATCAGCCCAGATATGTTACAAGTAACTTGTTTCGATTTCTGAGAAGATACTGCGTGAAGTGCGCCTTCGATATGTTACATGTAACTTAAATTGGCACAATAAAGTCGCAAGTAACTTAAATCGGCCTAGAAGATATTTACCAGGGGATGTACGACGCACTCGCGGGCTCAGGCTTAAGACTGGCGTTCTTGTTGGTTCAATACCCAAGTTTGAAAGTGCTTGACCCTCCACCAGCAGGGAAGGCCGTGCACAGCATTTTTGTTGCGTAGTGTGTGGTCTGGGACGCGCTCTCTGTGTCGCGTGATGTCGCCTGCGTCACATGATGACCACCCATAGTGAAAATATGAATGTAAGTTACATGTAACATAAGTGTAACTTACATGTAATATAAATTTAAGTTACATGTAATATAAATTTAAGTTACATGTAATATAAATGTATGTTACATGTAATATAAATGTATGTTACATGTGATATAAATGTAAGATTTACTTGAGACATTCAAGTAAGTTACATTTATATTACAAGTAACTTGTTTTGATTTTTCTGAGAAGGTATGTTTCCAACCACGCGGTCGGCGTGCGTGTCGAGCAGCTCTCACGAGGGCATTTTATCGGACAAGCCCCTTACGCCTGCAAACAGCTACGGTTTACCGCAATGCTAAAAAGACATAGTGCCGCTGCGGTCACACACTAAAACTACGGTGGAAGACGTCAGATTTCATTATCGATCGAGAGCACAGCTGATTCTCCGTGTAAGTTGAGGTTTTTCTTTTTTTATTGTTTGTTTCGTCATTATTTTTGTTTCTGACTGTTTAAATATTGCAAATAGGTGCTATTCTTAGTGCGTGAGGGAAATGGGCCGTTTGTTCAGTCTTGGAAGTGTTTTTTTTTCAAAATTCTGTTTTGAAAATGAAAGAAACCGCAAATCTCTCTCGCACACTAAGAAAAACCCCAATGCGTGATACTACAAGAGTGAGAAACGAAAATAGCGCAGATACAAACACGAAAAAATAAAGAAAAACCGTATCTAACTCATAAAATCCGCTGTATTGTCGATCGATAATGGAATCTGGCGTTTTCCACCGTAGTTTTAGCGTGTGACCGCAACCGCACCATGTCCTTTTCACATTTCGAAAAACTGTAATAGAGATTTTATTCACTGCTCTCCTAACTGACTTAAAAGACCGAGAAATGCCTTTTCGTAGGTCGCTCGACACGCGCACCGACCGAGTGGGCGGACAATCTCATTCAGACAGAGTTCAAATTCGAAATGGGTCCAAGTAATTTGCATTTTAAAGTTAAGGGTAGATCCACAGATCAAATGTATTGATTATGTACAATACCGCTCATAGGGTTTGGTCAGAAACCACGTGTGGACGAGTTTTAGCGTCTTTTTCGTCCTTTTTGAACAACTCGCTTCAAGCGACTTTGAGAAACTAAGGTGATATTCATTATCCAAGCGTTGAGTGCTACCAACGGTATAGCTTTTGTGGGGTTTCGTTGAGAACGAAAGAACTTCGGCAGTCAGCTAGGTTCCTTATTACGGTACCGTAGCGAAGGGGACAAACTCCTAGCCTCTGTCCTTTCACCACAAAACGGTAATTTGAAACATGGCTGACCGCCGAACACATTTATTTCTCAACGAAACCCTACAAAAGCTATACCGTTGGCTAACCCTCAACGCTAGGATCTTGAATATTACCCTAGTTTTGCTCAGATATGTTCAAAGCGAGTTGATCAAAAAGGACGAAAAGACGCTGAAACTCGTCCACGAGCGCAACTGTAGGTTGAGTGAGTTTTGGCTAGAATCAGTGGAACTGAATGTTTCATACAGTTCAACTCCGCATTGCCGTTCAGTCCGCAAAGTGCACGCTGCTTGCGAAAGCGTGCTGCGGCGCGGTTGCGAGTATCCTCAGACAAAGATGTGGGATCATCCGGACGGTTTTTGCCTTTGGTGCCCGGGTGATCCCACCGCCCGGGTGATCCCACATCCCTGTCTGAGGATACTCGCAACCACGCCGCAGCACGCTTTCGCAAGCAGCGTGCATTTTGCGGACTGAACGGCAATGCGGAGTTGAACTGTACATTCTCAGGCACTCATACTTCAGCAGCACCCACGACTACGGAGTTCAACCCAAGTAGAAGTTATCGTGAGTTTTTTTTTTCGGAATAAGGTCAAACCCGACAAGTCTTAGAAATCTGAAATTTTCATGCCATGGAGTGTGGTCCTTCCTCATTCAAAGCACCAGAAAGACCCTGTGGTCGGAAGCGTTCTGCAAACCTGAATTCAGTCTGTTTTCGAGGAAGAAGGTAATCATTGAATTTGAAATGGAGTTATGGACAGGAGGAAGCGCAGAAACAGCACGCCTCACTCCCGAGTGCACCGCGGACAGAGTAAAATAAGGTTCTATTCGGAACGCGCATCAATGGGCGGGTTGTCATCATGCACCTATTTGCCAAACTTTGAGCGGATCCCTGCCCGACATGTGCCACACTTTGGCGGGTCAAGACCTTACACGTGTGAACTGCGTGAAAAAAGAAAAGTCCGGAAAAAAGCACACATTTTCGCGTTAATAGATGAGAGTCATTTTCAAGTACCATCCTTACGTATTATGAGCGGCGTGGTGTGTCTGTCCGACTGTCTGGCACGTCCGTCCGACGTCTGTTTGACCGGTGTTCAAATTTCCCGCAAATTTTGACACCTTCAGTCGGAGCGCGTTATTGTTTCAACAATACACAAAGAAAGTCGCGGAGAGTGAGTGGGGTTCAGGAAGAGCGCGCACACCATTGCGATCGTGTTGGGACCACCCTAGCCGTTGCATGTTGAATCCTTTGAGTTATTTCCGTGGCTGATCGTGGTGGGACCACCCTAGCTGTTGCGTATTGAGTCCTTCAAGCTACCTTCGTTATAAATCGAGGTGGGACCACACTAGCTATCAAAGTGACGCCTAGAACGTGCATGGAGCTGAGGGACCACTACGAGTTACATACTTTGTGAGAGTAGGCGAGGCTTCGGGTTTGCCGTAAGGTTTGCGTTATTGGAAATAGAAAGTAGCCGCGATCTGACCTGTTTTAACGATAGCGAACGCGAATGTAGGAAATCCTCACCCTTATCCTCATCCTCATGTATAATAATGGGCGTGGTGATGTGTCTGACCACTAAAGCTGTTGCATAGGTCGTATAAGAAGGTATTGGGTGGAGTATCCTAGACTTTATAAATCTACCTCCATGTCACATAGCTGTGCGCAGTCCTATCTCCAGTCTCGCAGAGTATGTTTCGCTATAGTGTTTGTCTGCGAAACTATCTGTGCGTATGCACGCATGCACGGGTGAATAAATGACACTCAGAAGTTCCAGAATTTTTGTCATAAAGTAGAGAACGATAATGTTACGCCAATTTGGAGAAAGTCGTAGAAAACGAGTAGAGGTTCAGAAGGAGCGCGCACAGTGTCATGGAAGGTGAATAGGGGGGGGGGTTCAAAAAGTGCGTGCAGTGTCGTTGGTAGGGAGAAGGGTACAGGAGGAGCACTTTTGGCTTTGTGGAAGTAAATAGGGTTCCAGGAGGTGCGCGATGTGCCGCTAGAGGGAGTACGGTTGCGAGGTTTAAGAGCAGCGCGCACACGGTCGATGGAGGTGACTGGGATTAGAAGGGATGTGCGCACACCATTAAGGAAGGTGTTCAGGAGGAGCACCTAAAAAGTCGATGAAAGTAATTGGGGTTCAAAGGGGTGTGCGCACACCAGTAGAAAAGGTGTGTATGGGTTTAGGAGGAGCCCGCACAACGTCCGGGAGAGTGTTTTGAGCTTGGAAGGAAGCGTACATGCTATCTTTTGGAGTTATATAGGGGTTAAGGAAAAGCGAATCGTTGAGGAAAATTACTAGAATTGAAAAGTTGTATAGGGGTTGAAAAGGAGCGCACACAACGTCGGGAAATGATTAGAAATTAAATGAGTCTGCGAACACACTTACTGAAGAAGTACAGAGATTTGAGAGGATTGAGTGTAAACCTTTTTCATAGGCAGAGGTTCAGAAGCTGCAGGAGCGAGCGCGCAACATCAGTGAGATTGTGGGAATTATATCAAAATGTTTTCGCGTGGCAGCTTGAGGAATCTGATGACTTTCTTGAAACTGCCTGCATTGGAAGAAATGCTTTCACAGAAATCGCACAGATAAGTTGCGTGATTTCTAGGAGAGGGTAAATAATGAGAGTGGAGTGCATTTTGAGCATCAACTATCATTTTTGACTCTCCATATGAATGAGAAAGGCAACCGATTGGCGACTTAGAGGCAAACAGATCAGACTTTTCATTTACACTTCATTTCTTTGCGCAATCCTGAAAGAGTTTGTCAGAAAGCAGGGAAACTCCGAGGCAGTACTTGAAAACTTTATATTTTGACAAAACACCCGTTGCGGCGGTCGATTATGGCGAAATATCACCTCTGATAGCGATTATCAGAAAAAAGACGCTCACTTCTACCAAGCTGCAAAGATCTTTAACAAAGCCCCGGTCTTTATAATGGGTGGAAATCGAACGCCGCGCAGCGGCGTGAGTGCATTGGCGAGCGCCGCGAAGCGGCGCGAGTTCCAGTTTCGTTGAACACCGCGAAGCGGTGTGAGACGAAACTGGTTTTTTATGAGCACTACTTGTTCACAACCTCTCGAAAAGAAAACTTGTCAAGCAGCAGCTAAAGTTGTGCGGCAGGTATTCAGGTCAAACACAGAACAGCCAATTATGTACCACTCGAAATCTTTTTTTTTTTCGACTCGAATCTGTGGCAAACCTCGGACGAAGGTACACAAGTCAACCCGCAATCATTTCGCGGCCAAAGACGACGGGACGACCACATTATTCATTGGCAATGAGATCATTCGTCTCTGCGACAGAGCAGGTTCAGCGAATATACCTATTCCGGATGGGCAACCGATGTCTACATATGTCAAGAGCTTTGCTCAGTGGGTATTATACCTGTCCCGAATATGCGTATTTTTGCATAGGGGTCTTATTCATGCATAGGGGCTTTCCAACTAACAGCCAGCCTCTCTCCACTGTCAACCGCAGCTTTTTTTTGAGAAGCTGGCAAAGAGCACATCCATTGGCAATCAGCAGAAAAAAAGCAGAGTCTGCGCGAATGTCTGCGGCATTGCGTCCAGCAGTAACGCAATGGCGCAGACATTCGCTGATAAAGAAGATGAGGTTATTGGTAAATGAAGGCGAAACAGGATAACCACACGGCCAGGGTTCATCCACTGCTTACATATGGCTAAATGGGAAAATGCTCACTAGACAGGCGCATTCGAAAATTGTTTTTGAATTAACGAGTTAAACGACCTTCAAGAGTTATCGGAAAATCTGCTTCTCCGAATTTATCCTTTTTAAATATTTCGAGTGAATAATGCCGCGTAAGCGCGATGCTTCGCTCCCACGATGGCCCGGGCGCGTTCGATCCCACAGCGAATGCCGGTAGTACAGTACGCGAGTGCTGCCCACGCCGGATTGGTTCGAGCGGCCTGAAATCTTGATGGGACGCTCCTACCACGGCCCGGTGCGGATGCTCTCTGTTCCAATTATTATCCTTTTCCGTAACTAGTACAGTGCTTTGCTATGGGACCTTAGAGCCTTTAGAACACTACCATTCATCTCTCTAATGAAGCTGCTCGCAATGAGCAGCTTTGATGAACAGTTTATCGGCCGAATTCCTCGTTCATCTTTATTTGCTAATTCAGTGGTCATCTCCGGTCATATGTGGTCCTTTCCTATGAATTTTGGAGAGCAAAAGTAGCCTCCATTTCACCGCTACTCGCAGTTTTCTGCAGCACTATCATAAAAACGGTGCGGTTTTGAGAATGATATCTTCATTTTCATGCCTGAATTTTTCGAAAAACAGCCGCTTCGCATGTAACGTCAGCATGCATCAGGAAGAGACTTCGCGTTCACTGCTGAAGGTTGGCGCAAACTCGGTGCCATATGCTATAGCATAGGTGCACCAAGTTTGCGCCAACCTCCAATGAGGAGCGCAAAGTCTCTTCAGGATCCATGTCGATGTTACGATTATGATAACACGACTGCGAGTAGCTCGGAAATGAAGGGTGTGTGCAAAACTTCGGAGGGGGGGGGCAGATTCAAATGAAGAATGAATGATGCCGATTTCAGAAGTCGAAGATTTCCATAGAGTCTCCACGAAAACAATGAATGATAAAGCTATCAGGCATATGATACCAGCAGAAATTCCCAATTTACTGGAGGAATCTGTTCATTTTCTCGACTGCCCCTTGCACAACAATAGTTTTGCAGCCAAATGAACACTTTGCACACTTTTTGCAAAAAGAGGCAGCCCAGCTTGGTGAAAAAAAAACAATCCGATTCGCGTGAGTTTCTTGTATTGAAAATTTCCCCAAAATTTGAAAATGTAGTAGATATTGTTACGCAAATTATGGGCCAACATTGCCTGCGCAATCTTTGTTTTCGAAGCAACGATTTGTTTTCCTGCAAGAGAATTTCTAAAACGGCGACCGCGGCCCACCAAGGCAGAACTTTGAGTTGTAATGGCTAGTGCATTACAGAAGCATTACACATGCTATCTCGATGGATTGAGTATAGGTAGGACAATTTGGAGGTACCTGTTAGCACTTTAAATCAAAGGTTTTCTTGTCTCAGTGGTCTTAAGTCACGTACCTAAGAGTTTTGATGCGCTAAACCATTTTCCAAACGTCAGGTTCGATAAGTTGTCTGCAGTCCCCCGAAACACACAAACTGGCGTACTTAAATTTTTCAGAGATTACTTTAAACATTTTTTTACCGGTATTTGAGTGTTCTGTGGGAACATGCCCTTAATAGTTTCCAAATATCCTCATGTACATTGACCCATCTTGTTCTTGAAGGGTTTTGGGTTCAAGAAACAGAAAACAACTTGATGAACTACTCAGTGGACTCACTTACTCAAAAACATCGAAAACTATGATACGGTTTTCCTATCCGAACGCTGTGCCTTTAACTCTCAATATGACAATTTTTGGTGGTCGAGGGGTTCTACTGTGGCCCGCGGTGAGGAAGGCGTCCTCATTGCAGACTGTACCGGGATCGTATCCTTGGTGCGGCCTGCGGCGGGATAAATCTCCTCGCCACCAGGCTGTGACAAGTACCCTTTCTTCTCAAGAGGCTCCATCCTCTCGAAAAGAGGCGGAAATGAAGAACTATTAGCAGTTGGTAAAATTTCAAGTATCACCCGGACAGCGACCGTGGTCTGAAATGCAATCGAATATCGCTCCTAGTGGAACAGCAGTCGCACGGAGAGTGGCTGCTGTGTCCCGAGTAGATGGCTACATAAGTTTCGCTATGAGCGGAGAGACAGCGTCGCTCATGTTGCTATCCGGTCCCGCTCCGAGCGGTGGTTAGTCTGAGATTACGTAGCCTGTGTTTGTGGAAAAGAGAGCCTCACTTAGCAATAGAGGGCGTTGGGAGTGTCCAGATCGGCCAAAAGCTAATCGAGGGAACGTTATATTATGAGGAAACGGCGGAAGACGCACTAAAACGCCTTATTTCAACGATTTAGTATTTTGACCTGGACTGGTTGTTCATTGGAATGAACGAGCTCTCGATTGCGAATAGTGGGGTCAATCAGAAATGGAATAATATATTATATAAAATAGAGTTATTTGAGGTCTAAATGAAATAAAAAAGCAACAAATATTTGAGAGTTTCATTGAACGAATGCACAAAAAAAATCCAATCGTGCCAACAAGCATATTCATTGGGGATTAAGTCGTAGTGAGACTACACCATTTCTCGTACTTCTGTTGCGTTCAGCCCAATTTCTTCGTTAGAAAGGCTCTACGAGAGACTCAAAAAACAACTAGCGAATTCAGCAAACAATGTCGAAACTGAAGGTGATCGCGAACACAGTATTTAAGGTGACAATCGAATGTAGTAGCAAGAGGGAGAGTAGCGAATAATCGTTTTTAGGGCAGGTTAAATGATGGGGTCAATACGAGGTTGGAGATTCCAGAAATGTAATGCATTTGCGGAACGGGATCCATCAGAAAATCCGAATAACAGAAAACAGCTGAATCCACACTATCTCAGTTCCATAAAATCCCCAGCTCTAATAGACAATTTCCGCACCTACGGCTAACCGGAACCGGAATATTTGTACAGCTATTTTTCTTTGTGTTTTTTGTTATTGTCGGACCAATAGGACGTGGTGTGACTTGCGGCTGATTGCTAATTTATATTTGATATGGATTCCAATGCTCAATTAGTTGTAAAAAATTACGAAAAGCCACATCGGTGGTTTTCCTGTACTTCTGCAGAACCGGGCAGCACTGAAGGCAGAGCACATAGTAAAGATGATAACCTTGTTAACAAAAAAATTGAGAGAGTGCAGGTTTAACTTGAGAGCCATGAACCAGCGGCTGCTGTTTGTTAACGCCTTTGCCTTGCTATCAATCAACTTGTGTCAGTTTCCCAGTCAAATCGCGTCACTCATTTACAATACATTCTTTGCCACACGACGCTCTATGGCTATCTACCCTCAGATTCAAGCCTGATATTGACACTGTCTCGTTAGGGTGGTAAAAAATCACGTGTTTTGTCCGTAATGTTTCGCTCTGAACGTAGTTTGTAGACAAACTTAAATTTCAAACATTTCACTTCTAACGAAAATCTGTCAATGTTGTTTTAGCGAAACTGTGTAGACTGGAGGCACAGTCCAACGTCAAAGGTATTTTTGATATACTAGTCTGGCCGCCGTGTATCCTCTGTTTCCGATTGTGATTTATTTCCGTTCGTCGCGTGCGTCTGCGTGCGTACGCTGCGTCTCCTTCTCCTCACAATTTCTCGCTGTCTCTACCCTCGCTCCGCAAAAGCGCGCGGTAAATCTGGCTCGGATCAGAGGATATACAATCCATGGTAACGGGAAAAGACGGTGGTGCGACTGAGACTTTCAGTAGGCATACTTTAGCAATGGCTGGCTCGGTTCCAACTTTGCCATTAGTCGATATGCACCAGTTGATATTTTCCTCCTGAGCTATGTTTCTCTGTTTCTTTCATTTTCTCGTGTTTTTCTTGCGTCTATTTATATTACACACTTTGGGAAAATTAGACACTGATTGGAAGCGTAACCGAGCACCCCGTCGACGGCAAACTTTGAAAATTTTCCTAAAATTTTGAAGAGCAAAAAACACCAGGAACGTTAACCACAAGACGTTGGAGCTAGAACTTCAACATGCGTCACCGTCCACTGTTGCAGACAATTGAAGGCAGCAGTTGCGATGAAAAACGTTGTTGGGAAAACCATGAAAATCAAGTTGATTCGCAAACTGCTAAAAGATCATGGAGGTTACGGTGCAAGAAACGGGCTATAATTACAGTTGCTAAATTCCTAGGTTAATGATCCGTGCACACGAGCACAGATCCGTCCAAAAAGATCGGGGACTCATGAGTCAATCAAAATTTGTAGGCATTCAAAGGAAGAAACTAATGCAAAGTTAGCTAATAAAATTAATTGAGCAATTTAAACAAGCAACTGATAGAATATTTTTATTAGATGAGAAAAGAAAAATTGGAGCAGGCCAGCCCGAAGAAAATTAGTCATTCATTGCATCTCGATTTCAAGCCAGCTGATGTTCTTGATACGAGAGATCACCAGTGCCCATGATTTGGAGTGGACTCGTCCACCAACAAATGACCGGAAAGTTAAGACTTATTATTTGACCCAAAATAAAGGTTTTTTCGCATTTCTTTTTAAAAAGGGTCCTACTACTCTGAATCCAGAAAAGGGTTTGGAGAAGAGAAGAAGACAAACTAATTCTATCGCGACTAGTGCTTTTAAAGGCACTGTTCACGATAAACTTGGCTTCTGAGTTACCTTTGAAAAACAATGATAGTAGCCCCCAGAAGCATAACAGTGTTGAAGAAATGGATTCAAAAGCCTTCTCAGATCCAGAAAACGGTTTTGAAGATCAGCCAGATGGGCAAGTTCGTTCTACTTGGGTCTAGTTGTTGTCATCAACACCGACACGTCTCTATCACTGCCACTCTTTGACCTGTGATCATCGAAGGTGGATTTTCCTTGAAAGAAACTCTAGATTTGAGAATAAGTTGTCGAAATCATACGGAAATCTTCGTCAGGCAAAAAATCGATTCAATCCATTGCCTAATGCAGTAATATTCTTTGCTGATGATCGCAGGTCAAAGCGTGACAGTGATGGAGCCGTGTCGGTGTTTATGACAACAACTAGACTCAAGGAGACCGGCGTTGCCCTCTGGGTTAATCTTCAAAACCGTTTTCTGCCTCTGGGAAAGCTTCTGAATCCGTTTTTTCTCAACTATTATGTTTCTGAGGGCTACCACAATTGTTTTTCATTGAAAAATCAAGGACGATGTTTATCGAGAACAGTGCCTTTAAGGTGGGACACCCTAGCCGTTTGCCGGCTGCAAGCCAAAGATCCCGTGCTGGGATATAGGTTAATTGTGCTGGGACCATGTGGTCTCAGCACGATTATCGTTGATTCCTCGCCAGACTTAGAGTTATTGTAGGTTACGGTAAATGCCTTCTAACTGGCGATACCTACCTTAAAATTCTGACAATCGAAAAATGGACCTCAATTTCGTGTTCGGCGTCCCAAATAACATTCACAGGGAAATTTTTGACCCAAATCTGAGACTTCTACAGATCTACCGTATACCCACCGTTACATACCGTAATCCAAGGAAAATGAATGAAACGGCCAAAGATTCGTGTTAGGCAGCCCAAACAACCCCTAGGTGGAACTTTTAAGACGACTTCGTTTTAGCATTCTGGAAATCGTCAAAAGTCGCTTTTGGCCAGCGAAAATTCTCCCATTTTGGAGCTTTGGACCACATCAGACGGAGTTTTTCAAATATTGATGAATGGGCCTCAGATTCGTAAGCAGCGCACAAAAGAACCCATAGAAAGAAGTTTTTAGCTCAATCCAGAACAACTTTTTGAACGACCTAAAAATTGTCATTCGTGTACCTCTCTTCTCTTCGCAAAGCTATGAAAATGCCCACTTCTGGAAATCTCCTGTAAATTTCTTAGGCTTTTGAGGGATTTGGAAAACGGGCTAACAGTGTTGTGTCCCAAACCAACAACTATCAAAACTTGGTTTTACAAAAACCCTCAGGCTATGTAAGGCAAGCCCTAGTCGGTGTGCAATGTACTGCATGTTTATCGACGGGGCAGGTCAGAGCTGGCCATGGCAGGCTACAGACGGCCTGATCGGGTTTTCTAAGCTCCGTTTTCAATCCTTCCCATACGTATCAACCAGCCAACTATGAGTGTGGCCTGAATGGTGTAAGGAAACGCTGAACCAACAATGGGAACAAGACGAGAGCGTCGAATGTTTTTTTCACCCAGACCTCGTCCTGGGGGTTTTTTGACGCCGAAGACGACTATCAGGTCCGCTCCAAACTTTAGAAGGATTGTCGCGCGTTTTGGGAATTACATTAGGTGCAAAAACTACAGTCTCGAGCCTAAAACATCTTTCAAGCAGTAGTTCGGGAAGGAATACACTGCAGATTTACCATAGATGCTCGAGAGATACAGTTGACCGCAGTGTTAAAAAGACATGCTGACTCGCACTAAATTACGATAGAATCTGGCACTTTGCCAGATTTCGTCATCGATCGGCGCCAACCGTCGTCTCTATTATACATTGGATCCGAGGCAAAAAATCTCGGATAATCGGATTTCGGGCTGATCCGAAGAACGGTTTTTTTCGGTGAATCGGATTTCGGTTCGATTCGGATTTGGCGTTTTTTCGGTGATTCGGATTTCGGTTCGATTCGGATTTGGTCTTTTTTCGGTGATTCGGATTTCGGTTCGGTTCGGATTTGGCGTTTTCTCGGTGATTCGGATTTCGGTTCGATTCGGATTTGGCGTTTTTCGGTGAATCGGATTTCGGTTCGGTTCGATTTGGCGTTTTCCGGTGAATCGAATTTCGGTTCGATTCGGATTTGGCGTTTTTCGATCACTCGGATTCGGATACTGATTCGGATAATGAGCCGGATACAACAGGAAAAAACTATTGGAGAAGGTCCATCCCACAATTTTGCAGCATACGGTCTGAACTGAAGATACTATTTCCTGCTCGCGCTTGGAAAAGCTGTTCATGTTTTCACACATACGTTAGAGGCTGAATTTTTTAGAATCCATTTATTCATAATATTTTCGATCACATCAAAAATTTTCAATTTCATCATCTGTATTTGTTGCACGATTTCTTCCTATAAATGCCTCATTCACTCCAGATATTCGCTTTCGCTCTCTTCTGAGCTGTCATCAGCATCCATAGTATCCCCATTGCATGCTGCGTACTCCTCAGTCCAGAAACGAGAGAGCCTGAAAATAAAGTGGAATTATCTAAACGTAACACCATGGGATTTTCACGTTCTACTCACCTTTTATTCACTTCACATGTGTGAGCCTTCATCATGAGGAGCGTCCTGGCATTCCCACCAAAGAGCCGGCCTCTGCGTTTGTTGCCGAAAATGAGTCCAGCAAAACTGAATATACAAATTATAAGAAGAAGACGTAAACCAATCCACTATTTGCTTACCTTTAAATTCTTTCGCAATCTACTGACCCGGCCGGTGCCACACAGTATTCAGGAACTGTTGAGCAATAAGTGGAAGATCTCTAGCGTGATGTTTCCATCATTTGATGGTGTTCTCGGCGAAGGAGAACCCCATCAAATGGTGGAAACGTCACGCTAGAGACGCGAGAGAACGGGAGCCCCATCAAATGGTGGAAACATCACCCCGTTTCGCTGTGTACAAGCCATTCTTTGAACACAAAAATACAAGTAATTTTGTGTGAACCATGCCGCAACAAGCACGGCGGAGCAATGGATGGTTTGATTTTATAGGAATCTCACAGACGATTGATGGTTCTAGTTATCTAGAAGATGGTTTGCGTGCTCACGGTCATGATGGGTTTCCTAAGCCTTCGTGGGTAATAGGAGACACTGCTGCCGAGATGTCGTACGTTCGTGCCGTGGCAGTGTGGAGGAAAGAAGATCACCTCCGTGCAAACCGACGTCAATCCCTCCGCGGAGAGGGTTTTTGTCATGGGAGAGGTGCTGGCTGGCTGCAGCTCTCCCGAGGATTCTTCTACAAATGGCCGGCGTCGAAAGGAATCCAGGACCCGCGAAGAAGAAGAAGTACCCATGTGCCACATGCGGCAGAGATGTCAATTGGTATGGAACCAGCGTCCAATGTTTTGGATGCGAAAGGTGGGTGCACTTCTCTTGTTCGGGTCTCTGTTCTGTGAGGCACCACGACTCTTCCTTTCGTTGTATTGTGTGCTCCGCCTCCAGTAACTCAAATTCCTCATCTACCAACCGCCCCCTATCTATTGTACACATCAATCTAAACGGCCTTCGGACCAAGCTTTCTGAATTATCTCTCTTTGCCCGTACTCATCACCCGGATGTTATCATGGTCCAGGAGACCAAACTCTCTCCCTCTGCTACCTCTAGACATCCAAACATCCCGGGCTATACTGCATATCATACTCCCAGGTCATCTCAAGGAGGCGGAGTCTCTACTTTTGTTCTGTCCTCTCTTCCCTCTCACATTATTCCAAACACTCCAGTGGATGGCACTCTCGAGTACATCCCCATCCATCTACCTCTTAAAACACCACTTTCTCTTTTTAATATATATATCCCTCCTTCTTCCTCTTGTCCCTCAACATACAATCCTATCCCTCTTCTCAAGCAGCTGTATGACTGCTCCCTATCTCCCTCAATTGTCTTTGCGGGTGACTTCAATGCGCACACGTTCTGCTCGTCGCTTGATTCTGATGCTAGAGGAGGTGACGTCGAAGAATGGGCGGAGGAGTGCGATCCGGTTATCTTAAACGATGGCCAGCCCACTCGTCTCCCTGCCAACGGCCGATCATCTAGCCCAGACATCTCCCTCGTCTCTTCCAATCTCTCTAATGCCTGCTCTTGGTCGACATCCACAACTCTTTCCAGCGATCACATCCCTGTCTTTGTCGATATTGATCTCTCTAACTCTCTTGCTCCCTATACAGGTGTTCGTCATCGTTCTTATCTTAATTTAGGCCTTGCAGACTGGAGCCTGTTCAGGAGGTTGCCCTCCGCCAAGCGGCTGATTATCCGTGGAATGGCGATGTACACCAGAAGGAGCGCCACCTATCTGATGCTATCTTGAAGGCTATGAAAGCTGCGATCCCTGAAGGCCGCGTTAAGACCTTCTTTCCCAATGTCACCAGGGAAACACTGCAGAAGATAAGGACAAGGGACGCAAAGAGAGCCGCAAATCATCTTTGACTCCAGACATCGCTGCGCTGGATGATGAGATCAGGAACGACCTTGACAGGAACAAGAAGGAAACTTGGGAAAAGTTCACTGAGAAGATGAACTTCAGAAATGATGCAGCAGCAACGTGGAAGGCCTTGAAAAGGATCTCCGGAAAGTTCACCTCCGCCGACAATTCCACGATTGAGTTTGAAGATGGAGTCTTCAAATCAGGGAAGGAGGCCGCAAATGCTCTTGGGAAGCATTTTTTCATCACTAGAACCAAAAGAGAGAAACAGAACAGAATAACTGTACGGGAACTCTGTAAGTTGCCTCTCATGGATGTATAGGATGCAGTCACGCCTGCACAGGTCGAGAAGGCGATAAAGGAGATGAGCAACTTGAAGGCATTAGGGCCAGACGGTTTGAGCCCTGCAGTCCTGAAGAGACTGCCCAGTGAACTACTGCCCTTTATTGCTGACGTCATAAATACATCGTTTCGTACATGTATTTTACCCCAAAATTGGAAAGTGGCTCGTGTTATTCCACTGCCGAAGCCGGGAAAGTCACCATCCACGGCTAAAGGGTACCGGCCGATCAGTCTGCTCTCACCCATCGCCAAAATTGCCGAAAAACTGGTTGTGGAGGAGCTTACCGAGCATAACAGCCAACAGCAGCACCAACATGGTTTCCGTAAATTACATTCCACCACTACGGCCTTGTTGGAAATTGTGAGCTATGTGCTGGACGGCTTCTAATGCCATCAAACCCCAACGTACTGCTGGTGTGGCCTCGACTTAACAAAGGCATTTGACACTTTTAATCCAGGCCTACTATCAGAGAGTCTGTTGAAGTCTACCATCAAGCCATGGCAGAAGCGGTGGATAACTGCCTTCATTAAAGGACGTCGGGCAAATGTGCTATTCCAGGGACATGTTTCCAATAGCATCCCCATCGCCGCTGGTGTCCCTCAAGGAGGAGTTTTATCGCCTGCATTTTTCAGTGTATATCTAGAAGATCTGCCCGTTCCCTCAAGACATCAAGGTCGTTGCATACGCGGATGATATTACTATTCTGTGCCGAGATCGCGACATTAAGGTAGCCACCAGTAAGATCAATGACTACTTGATCGAGTTGAAATGTTTCTTCGATCGCAAAATGCTCACAGTCTCTGCCTCCAAATCGTCCGTCACCGTCTTTTCCACTGATAATGCAGAGCACAGTGCCCATCCTATGGTGAAATGGGACGAAACTCAGTGCAGGCCACCCGATTCCCCAAGCTACTTGGACTCGTGTTGGATCCTTCGTTGAAGTTTCATAAGAACACTGAGCAGAAGCAAGCCACAGTGAAAAACAAGACTCAACGTCCTGCGTGCTCTCGGTGGAACGTCCTGGGGATGCAATAAAGAAACGATCCTGACCACGTATAAGGCTATTGTGCAACCCGCCTTGAGTATGCTGCGCCAGTCTGGCAGCACATCGTGTCGGACACCTCTTGGTCCAAGCTGCAGCGCGTCCAAAATTGTGCTCTGCGAATTGCAACAGGCTGTTCTAAAAGCTCTCCAATTGAGCACTTACACGCCTAAGCTCGCATATTGCCAGTTAAAGACCACTGCTAACTCCAGGAGCAACAAAAGTACATTAACATCGTGGAAGAGCCGAATCATCCATCGCGAAGAGTACTAAACCCGGTGAGAGAAAGATGTATTAGAAAGCCTTTCGCCGATGCTCCGTCGAAAGTAGATGTGCAGAGATGGACTGAAGCACAACAAGAACGCCTCCGTCTCTTGCGCGCGGAGCATACCCGATTCGTGAACGAACACTTGAGCAGTTGCCATAAACCCCATCCTGGGAGTCGCACCTCCAAAGGTCTCCGAGACAGAGATGGAACTTGGCAGGCGTGCCAGGTGCACCCTTGCATCGTTACGCTGTGGACACTCCCCCATGCTTATGTCATACTTGCATAGGATTGACAACAGCAAACCTGACGAGTGTCCTGATTGCGGTAGTCAAGGGCATACTACTGCGCACCTGTTCAATTGCCCGAAAAGACCGACTACATTGACGACAATGGATCTGTGGACGAACCCAGTGCTAGTGGCCGAGTTTCTGAACCTATGACAGAACCCCTCTCTGTGGCTGCAAAGAAGAAGAAGAAGACACTAGAAAAGTTAAGCATTCTGTCTATTCGTCCCAGCTCACTTCACGTTGCGGCTGCGTCACGTGTGCACATATCTCACTGGATCTCACCCCTCACAGGACTCGAGTATTCAGATTGTGTTTCGAGTGTAAACTTGGGTTCTCTGACATTCTCCACAAACATTTCCAGCAGTCTACCTGGGGGAAAACCAGGAACGATATGGCTCTTTTATGTCAGTCTAGATTTTTTTCATTCTACACAGCACCGGCTAGGGTCTCAGAAATACCTTTAAAGTCCCTAATCGTCGAAAAACAATCTCGAAACTATTCTAGATGGCTCTCCGAGTTTTAGATCAAGAATAACTCGCTTTCTTTCTCTAACCATTCCAAAGGATTTCGTGGTTTATGAGGCAAAGTTATAGTCGCATCCTAATCATCGTCTGCGATGGACGTACTGAAACCTACGCGAATCTTGTTTAGGAATCTGAGAACGGAACTTTCAATTGGTGTTCAGCCTAGCAAACAGTCCATTACGTATGTTATCCAAAAATAATGTTTTGACCAACAGAATCAAAAAAAGAGATGTTTAGAGTTTCTTGGAGGCCTAACTGGATAGAACTTTCCAACAATGACAGGTAGTTTCTTTTCGAAATCCTAGACTGATTTGCTTGACCATGGGTTGAGTGGTAGTTGCTCGTAATATTTAGAAATTCCTCATTATCGTCTTATCTAGCTCCAGTTATGTGTACTATGCCATCTATTTGTGAGCTAAATACGGCGAATTGTACTTTATTACAGCATTTATTCTTTAATTCTTACCTTGCGAACGAATAACTTGGTTTGGCTCATTCCTTGCTGTTCGTGAGCGCGGATGTATGTGAACGAATCGCAGTCGCAACCCGCCATGACCCGGGCAGATAGCACCAGCGTTTCGAATCGACGAAATTATCGGTACCGTTCCCAATGTGCTGTTTCCGATTGTTTTGTGGTCTTCACCGTAAAATTGAATGTTTCGTCACTGCTGATTGCGGACCCAGCAACCCAATCGACAGCAAAAATTTTCTTTTCGTCGCTTTACGCTCTAAGAGGATTCTCGCGCAAACCTCTAACTTCCACATCTAATCCGTCAAGCCTTCTAGGCATTCAGTTCATCACCTTCTTTGAAGCGATACGAAGGCCGTCAGAATGAGACATTGTGTGTGACTCCGCTGTAATTTCTCGGATATACAGAAGAAATCGCTTCAGATATGTGTGCTCTGGAAGTGCGAGAGAAAAAGCTCAGAACGCCTGCAATCATCTTCGAGACAATAATGGAATAATCAGTACTCCAGTTTTAGCACTAAACTAGTTGGAAAAAACGGCCCGTTCCGCTATCGAAGCAATGAAATGATGAAAAAAAAACCTAAACATGAGTTGCCGCCAAACCAATTTCTCTGTCCGCAATCAGCAGCGACGAAGCTTCTAATTCTACGGCGGTAATTTAAGGAGACTAAAAAGAAAACGTACCGGAGCGATAGATGCGGATTATTGGGATTGCACTAGGGAAGAAGAATATAGCCGCAAATATCTGAAAATGTATATGACAGAATTTTGAAACATTGAAACAGCCACTAGCAAGCGCAAAGACAGGCTTTCAATACGAGAAACAATCACACTCAGGAAAAGTACCGTAGACTGACAGCGAAGGAGAAGCAAAGACACAACCAGAAAATTCTGGAAGAAAATGTAGCCCGCGCTCGCGTCGCTATTGGAGCGCGTATATGGATCACTATTGAATCCTTCAAAAGCACCATACACCCTCAGATACGAAATTTGAAATTTTTGTGTAATTGTGTAGAAGACCCCTCCTGTATAACACGTGCCAAATGCGATATCTCAATTTCTCCAAATAGGCTAGATATAAGCGACCACCACGGGCCCGACCCGCTCCAGCCAATACCACAGGCCCGGCCCTCTTCCTGACTTTCGATCTCCATAGCGGCTACATTGATGGATGATTTTCAACCAAGTCATCGTTCTTCCCTCCCTCTCCAATTTATCTCCTCATCCTGTTTTGCTCTCGTGCCGCAACTGGGAATCAAGAGAAATACAGGCCTAAGACAACTCGTCCACCAAATTTTTGCCCTGAAAAAATAGGCATTTTCAAGGAGCCATATCTCCGTTCGTAGGGGGTCTTGGAAGATTGCAGAAATACCATTGTGATCAGAGTGTGACCGTCTCCAAGATGAGGATGAAATCTAGAAAAGCAATTCCCTGGGTGTCCTGTGCCTTTAAAGTAGCACGATTGAATCGAATCGTGATGCATTCCGGATAATCGAAAACTCGATTCATGAATCGAATCCTGTGCAATTCGGTGAATCGGATTTTGGTTCGATTCGGATATGGCGATTTTTCGGTGAATCGGATTCCGGTTCGATTCGGATTTGGCGTTTTTTCGGTGAGTCGGATTTCGGTTCGGTTCGGATTTGGCGTTTTTTCGGTGATTCGGATTTCGGTTCGATTCGGATTTGGCGTTTTTTCGGTGAGTCGGATTTCGGTTCGGTTCGGATTTGGCGTTTTTTCGGTGATTCGGATTTCGGTTCGGTTTTGGGGTTTTTTTCGGTAATTCGGATACCGAATCGTCAAAATTTCGAATCATTCGGACGGATATCCGAAATTATCCGAATCGGATCCAATGTATAGTCTCTATGCTCACGAGAATATCAGCTGTGGCGCCGATCGGTGACGAAATCTGGCAAAGTGCCAGATTCTACCGTAGTTTTAGTGCGAGTCCGCAACCGCACTTTGTCCTTTTAACATTGCGGTCAACTGTACCAGCAATACAACTCGTTTTTGCAGATGCGCTCAACGTTCTGGGCACTTTCCTTGTAAGCGCCTAATAATAGAGTTTTCACTCATGTCCTGAACTACACCTATCACAAAACTGCCTCCCGAAATTCCCCAGAAGTCTGGATGCAAGTTATTGATTATTTTACTTATTCACTTCGTTTAAGGCAAAGCGTAGTATAATATAATATATGAGACGGTTGTATACAAGTCTGTTGGTACCTGCTCGTTGGTGCCCCTGCTTCTACTGAACCCAGCAGACGTTTGAGTGTACACAGGGAACGTTCGAGCGATATAGCGTGCACAACTATATCGCGAAAGTATCCCGCACATTGCATAAAGGTGTCGCCGTCCGGCACACTAAGGCCTCTGGTCCATAACACCTTAGATCCGTACCTAGGGAGTCATAGAGTCTTTGGCCACAAGCCACAATTTCGCCACCCTGAACTGTCGATCGCTGTCGAGTGATATCAAAAAACTGCGCCATCCAGACTTCTGAGCTATTTCCATGCACCGTTTGCTGCTTTGCAGGAAACCCGCCTCAAGCGATAGACCCGTCATCAGCGTCGGAGAGTACACCATCTACTGCGGTAACGCTGACGATAGGAGAGTGGGAGGCTGTGCAATAGCTGTAAGGAAGGATTTCAATGGTATGGTCAAGGAGTTCGGCTCAACGTCGTGTCCGGAATGCATTCGTACGACTGCGGGATCACAGAGGATTCAATCTGTGGATAATGAGTGCTCATGCGCCCACTGAAACCGCCGAAGACAATTCGAAGGATGCGTTTTATGAGGAACTCAATACGTTGCTGGCCAGGATACCTTGTCAACATGCTGTTGTCGGGATTGACGCAAATGCGAAGATGGGACTTGATCAGGAATCCGGAAGTACTCGGTAAATGGTTCTACCCAGTGGAGCAAACATCGGACAATGGCTACCGCCTTGTCGACTTTTGTGAACGCAGTGGTCTGATTATTGCATCGACATTCAAGAGGGATCATCGCCGCCATCAGCTTACGTGGCAGGGACCAACCCGGCTATCTCCAGAAGAGCAGCGGAAGCGGAAGATGACAACTTTGAAACTACAAGCTTGACTATGTCTTGACGAGGAATATTCCAGTATCGGACATTCGAAGATCTAGAGCTGTGTGGGATGTCGCATTCGATTCGGATCACCGTCCTGTTCTGTTGAACTTCACTGCGAGGATTCATAAGAGGAAGCGAGGGCTCAGCCTCTCCAGAGGATTGACATGACAAGTCTCAGAGATGAAGAGTGCAAAAGGAATTTCCGACAACGCGTTTCTATTCACATCGGAGTACGGACTAAGAAGAAACTTTGCGACGCGGATTCTTTTGTCAAGTGCATCCAGGACGCTTCGAAAGAGGCACTCCCGGTTGTACAGCCTAAGAAGAAGTTCGCCTACGTCTCAGAAGAAACAACATCTACCTACAACAGAGTATGTGCTCTACGAACTGCAGGAAACTTCGTGGAGGAGAAGCGTCTGAGGAGGAAGTTGCGTCGGCAGCTTCAAAGTGACCGCGAACGAGAGTGGACGTGTAGAGCTAAGGAGTTCGAGAAGGCTTGGGAGGAGAAGAATCCGAAGAAAGCCTACACGTTGCTGCGACAGTATAGCGGGAAGATGAAGAGATGTTCTCCTGTCTTGAACACTACCAATGGAGTTGCAGTTGGTGATGCGACGCTGCCAATATGGAAGGATTACTTCAGTTCACTACTGAACCGTCCAGCGCCATCAGTACCTGAGCTCCCGCATGTTCAGCGAGCACATTACGATGTCAGTGAGGAACCGCCGACTGAGTCTGAAGTTTTGGATTGTGTCCGGAGAATGAAGAATGGAAAGGGAGGTCGAGATGACAACATCACTGCTGAAATGCTGGAAAGCTCTTCCTGCGTCTGGGTTCCGTGAAATGACCAACACCATCCGTGCCATATGGATGAGCGAAAGGATACCCGGTTCGTGGAGACATGCGATCATCGTACCTCTTCACAAGAAGCTATCCGTCACGGATCCTAAGAACTACAGAGGAATCTCTCTACTTCGTGTCATGTACAAGGTTTTAGAACGTATCATTCTCGAGCGACTTATCAAACATCGTGAAGGAACGACCAGAGATGAGCAAGCCGGTTTTCGACCTGGAAGATCGACCATCGACCAAGTGTTTGTCGTGAGAAGAGTAATTGAATCGTGGCAGCGGTTTTCGAAGCCATTACAGCTTGCTTTTTTGGACTTTGAAGTCGCGTTCGACTCTCCTCATCGTGATCGATTGCTCAATGCTCTGCGAGCAGATGGAGTCCCGGAAAAGTATGTTCGGTTAATCGAGGACATGAACAAAGGAACAACAGCAACAGTTCGTACACCTGTCGGATTTACGTCAGCTTTCGAGGTGAAAACAGGAGTAAGGCAAGGAGCCGTTGCAGGACCTTTTCTTTTCAACTTCGCCGTTGATGACATCATGCGTAGAGTTGCAGAACAGTTTCCTGCGGATGTGATCCTAACACCATCAGGACGCTCCCTTGTCGACCTGGAGTACGCCGACGACATTGTGTTATTCGCTGAAAACAACGCAAAACTGCAAAGGATTGTGAACCTCGTTTCGAAGTATGCCGCAGCCTATGGACTTCGTCTTCGTCCCGACAAATGCAAGCAGATGTGGGTCTCTCAGAGGCCTTCAACTGGAGTTTGTGTGGACGGACAACGTATCGAACTGGTGGACGATTTCTGTTATTTGGGCTGTTTGCTGAAGAACGATGGTAGTTATGCAGCGGATATTCGACAACGATGTGCGAAAGCTACGTCTGCATTCAATTCTCTAACCAAGTGTTTGTGGTCTACCACCATCGCGAAGGAAGTCAAGTTGCGCGTCTACCTATCCGCTATTCGCCCTATCATGATGTACGGATCGGAGACGTGGGCAGCACCGAAAACGCAGACGGAAAGGTTGGATTGCACGGAGAGGAAGCTTTTTAGGCGTTTGCTTGGATATTTCTGGCCGCGTGTATGCCATAACGAAGACCTTTACAACGAAATCGACGCAGTACATCAACGCTTGACACGAGGAGGTGCCAGCATCTCCTAACGCCATCTCAAGCAGCAATGGAAAGTCGACTTCGACTGCTCGGGCATATACTAAGAAGAACGCCGGATCGTCTCGTACAACACGCTTTAAAAATGCTTCCAAATCCTGTCTGGAAACGGCCACCTGGGCGTAGGCGAAAGTTCTGGACGGATGTGGTTAAAGAGGATTTAAAGTCACTCGGCATCGAAAGACAGTTCAGGCGAGATGTTTCGTTACGCAGGAAATGGAATAGTGACAGCTGGATGGAATGTGTTCAAATTGTGGCTGAAGACCGTGAAAAATGGACACGGCTGACTACTAGGACGGCACACCTCGGTGAAGATGCGGAATGACCGCGTCAGGCGAAAGCCAACCGATTAAGTCAAAGTAAGTCATATGAGACGGTACCTGAAGCCAATCAAATACTAATCAAAACTCAAAAGTTTGTGGTAATTAGGCTGATACTCATTGCTTGAATGCCCGCCCAAGTTTATGCAATCTTGTAGATGTGCTTGTGAATGTCAAATATAACCCTAAAACCCCGAATGGGAAGCGACGATGATGGAGCAATGGAAATGTACTATGAGTTTGTCTGGCAATATGTAGTCCTGAGCTTCATGCAGCTAAAGAAAACTAATTACAGAATGCGGACAACAAGAAGAGGTCCAGTGTTTATACTAGCAGTTTTCCAAGGTAATGCACTTTCGCATGCTGGATTATTTCCTTCGCATATAATAATAACAGAAGGGAAACCCAAAGATTGCACTTTTAGGACAGAGGCAAAAGGGCTAATATTCGTCATTTGGATGGATGACGATGCCGATTTTCGTCAGACTAGTGGAACGGAATCCATAAACTGTATACACAATGAGCTTCTAAGAAACCTGTGTGTGATACTTGACTAACTTGACATGAAGGCAGTGTTCACGACAAACTGTAATCAAAATTTAATTGGGAATCCGATGCACAGGGGCCTTTACAACAATAAGGGCGAAAGAACGGCTAAAAACGAGCCACATTTGGCCCTATACGGTCCTCAAACTTGCATAACCCGCCCCCCTTCTCAACGACCAATAAGGAAATGGGCGGGTAGGGCTATCTATGCCTCGTTTTTAGCCGGATTTCGCAATTATTGTAGCAATGAATCCCCTTACATTCGATTTCCGATGAGAACTCGAAGGCCGTTTTCGGATGTGAGCACTGCCTTGTCATGAATCCTTCGCCTACGTTCAGGTAGCCGCTTCCAGGCAGGCAGAATTTGAAAACATTCTTAGTGCGTGTTGTACGAGATGACCCGGCGTTGTTCTTAGTATAGGTGTACTCCTCGTGTCAAGCATTGATGAACTGAGTCGCTCCCCTTGTAAAGATCACCGTTATGGCACAACCGTGACCAAAAATATCCAAGCAAATGCCTGAAAAGGTTCTTCTCTGCAGAGTCCAACCTTCTCCGTTTGCGTCTTCGGTGCTGCCCACGTCTCCGATTCGTACATCATGATAAGGCGACCAGCGGATAGGAACGGTGAGTGTATCCGGGTAATGGATAGCTACGGATCACTCAGCAGTCCGCCTGCTCATGCGCCGATCGATCACCTTATTTTCATGAGTGCACACGACGCAGCGCAGGCTGCTACTCAGACAATGGAGTGGACCGACCGCGGGCGAAAACTCACGTTTCCTACCGACCGCGTGCTACTATCGTACTGACCGCGGGCAAAAAATGCATTTCGTGCCGAACGCGCTCATTCGCGTACTGACCGCGCAAACGAAATAGAGCACGCGGTCGATACGCCTGAGCTCCGTACTAACCGCTGGCGAAGTTCCATGGAGGCGTACTGACCGCGAGCATTCATCTTTGCGCGCGGTCAGTACGAAATATGACTTTTCGCTGCGGTCGGTACGTGAGCACACGTGGTCAGTACGTATGTGCTCACGTTCGGTACGCAACCGCCCGCGTTCAGCACGATAGAAAACTGGTCGGTGAGGTCGCTGTGTCGGTTTGCACCGTCGGTACGCAATCGTTCGCGTTCAGTACCCAATCGCCCGCGTTTAGTACGCAGGCAAACTGGTGAAGAAGATCAGTTTGTCAGTCTGCGCGGTCGGTACGCAAGTGTTCGCATTCAGTTCGCAAACCCCCGCGTTCAGTACACAGTCAAACTTGTGGGCGAGGTCAGTTTGTCAGTCCGTGCGATCTACAGCAATGTAAAAAGAACCTGGACTCGTCCTAACATACAGTAGTTTGTTAGTGGTATCACTCATATTTCCGAAACAGCTGTGATAGATCGGTGAGTCTGTGTTTTCATCGATACGATCACATCTGTGGAAGCAATGAAAATGTGAGAGTGGAAACAAAAACCCACCGACCAATCTCAGTTATTTCTTAAAAATGAGTGATAACACAATCAGACTACAGTATGTTAGGAAGAGTCCACAACCTCACCAGATCCTACTTCTATTGCCGTTTGCCGTTCCATTTCACTCTAGGATAAGCTGTTTTGTCGTCAAGCAATCGGTTCCCTCAGAAGCGCAGTATCGCCGCGATTGATCGAAACTGCTCTTTGGCCGGGATCATACTTGCGACGGCGACAGTGCAAATGGAGTATATCGATTTTCGGTCGATATTGATGTTACGCATTGCGTCGCGTCGCCCGTCGCTGGAAGTATGATCCCGGCCTTTCTCACACATCGCTGCGACGGTAGTATGATCCGGGCCTAACCGTAGCATCTATTATAAACCCTGAACCTTATTTGATTATTTCGCTGAAGTGGCATCGGAAGTTGTCCCATACGAGCAATCTTCGGCCTCGATAATTTTCTTGTGAATATTCAAACCACCCAAATATTCAAAGACATCTCGCGCAATCTGGACTCTCTCTAATGCCACATTCGGATTGCCAAGAACTCGATACCGGAAGATCACCAAAAAAGGAGGTGTACTTGTATTAGGGGTGTACTTCTTATTTTGAAGCCTCTATTTTAAATCTTCTTCTGATAGTTGTACTTTTAATAGAGGAAACACAGTATATCTGTAAATCGAGGTCACGGTTTGGCGGAACAGTGGTGAAATTACACAGAGTTGGTGCTATATACAGCCTGCTGATGTGAAGCGAAGAAACCTTACCAACCCGGCGCGCCCAATGTAAAATACGCAGGCAGGACTCGGAGGCTATTTCGGTTCATGTGTGAAGATTTGAATGCCATTGAGGTTCTCGAGCATCTAGTTCTTTTTAGCTAGGCAGTGGACAAACTCTCAATTTACTGTTGCGCATGTATATCTAGGCAACTTGTCATTGATATCCTGATCATGCTAGCAAAGTTGATAACACGGCGAAAGGCTACCTTTGATCACGATCACGCACGATTCAATGAAATGCTTGGATCTTCACTGGCAAGAATCGATATCCCTAACGAGCTCTTCGTCACCCAAAACCTCTATGACCTCCTTGATCACCTTGCTATCGAACACGCTAGTGGCCACCCCATCAACTTTTTCTCCCGTCTCCACTGGCGTGCCCCAGACAGTCAACTGAAAATTGGCGATTTCATTCAAATCGCCGGGGTTTTTCTTCATAGGCCCCAATATCTAATACTGCTCTCTTTCTCTATCTTCCTCACTTTCTTCTCACTCTCTACAATTCCAACAACTTCTTCTCACTACTCGTTTTATCTTTTCGTTAACGTGATACTTTTCTTCGCTTCAACTACTTATTTATTTATTTACTTTTTGTTTATACACGTGCTTACTTATTTATTCAATTACTTTTTAATTAATTAATTAATTAATTAACTTATTTATTTAATTATGCATTTATTTACTTATTTATTTAACTACTTTTTAATTAATTTATTTACTAATTAATTCATTTATCTATTCATTCATTTTTTTATTTATTTGTTTATTTATTTCTTTACTTCTTTATTTATTTATTTATTTATTTGTTTATTTATTTATTTATTTATTTATTTATTTATTTATTTATTTATTTATTTATTTATTTATTTATTTATTTATTTACTCATTTATTTATCTTTTCACTTATTTATTTTTTCCCACGTGGAAGAAAGTCAACCGCGCGCCGAGGGAGAGTTTGGCGAGTGGGATTTTCTTCTTCTTTCTCTTTTTGCCGTCTTTCTCTTGATCTCGATCGTCTTTCCTTACTTACTTATACTGTTCTTCATCATCTTGTTTTTCTTGGTGTAATCATGCTTACGAATGATTCAGTGTTAATATCCAAAATTTGATGTTTTCGAATTTTTCAGAACTCATCGACAAAAATGGCTGTTCACGTAGACTCGAATGAAAATTTTCGTTGCAAAAAAGACCGAGTTCATCCTCTGTGAAAATATGAATATTCGCTTGTGCTTGCAAAAAAATAGACATTGGAGCACTTCGTACTGTCGTTATCGGGGTGGAATTCCCAGCCGCAGTTGCGGACAGACGCGCTTGCAGCACGCAGCACGACGATAATTGTGCTAGACTAACGGGTCCCGACACAACTACCCCTTCTCCCAGCACGATTATAATTGTGCTGCGCGCTGAAACAGCGACCCGCCGCAATCGCAGAGCAGAATTTCAGCACGATAACGACAGTAAGGTGCGTCCGAATGAGAATGGCGGAGCACGCGGCCAGCGTGCTTGGCAGGCAGCCGGCGCGTTCGCCGCTCTCGGACGAGCTTGCGAAAGTCCCCACCGCCGTCGACTACGAACGGGGCCGGCACCGGCTGGCAGCAAGTACTGCGCCGATCAATCAGCTATGCAGACGTTGGGAGAGGGGACGGCCGTCGTTGAAATCCAAAACTCGTCCGAGGACGGCACATGCGACGGCCGCCTGCCAAGCACGCCGGCCGCGTGGGCCGCCATTCTCATTCGGGCACACTTTACAATCAATTTTAACAGCTGACACTATCAACGAGGACATTCGATCCCACAAGGATTCATTAAATAAAACACACGGATACTAATCTCACAACACGAACACCTTGAGTTTCTTATAGAAGGATAAGGAAGAAGGCAAAGGAAGGAAATGCAAAGATCAGAAATGGAAGATTTTAAAATGCGAGAGGAACTGTAGTGAAATGTCTCTTGATACGAAACTTTCGTTTAAAAAGTGACAGCGGTTGGTAGTCACGCGCACGCAGCAGGTATGCATTGCTCCCATCAGAATGACGAGCATTAATGTTTAAAAGAAGCATTCGTGATAAAAAAAGTTACCTGAGATTTCATCGTAAAGGTGTATATCTGGTCACCAATGGAGTAAAAATAAGTGAAATTCACGAGAAAAAAAAACGTGTAAGCAAGGAAAACGATTGAACGCGGCTGGCCTCCCATCGCTAAATATAGTCATCTTTCATAAACATCAAATTAACAGAACCAAACCTCTCCAGCTAGATCGCGGATGGGGCGATTTTGAGCAAGACGCGGTAGGTTTGGTAAGGCCTCGGTCATAACTGGCCAATAGGCGTCGCCAGCCGGTCGACAATTGTGGAGGACATGAATGAGGTGGGGGGGAAAAACACCCGGGGCGGCTGACCCGACCGATGTCCCTATGATAAAATATAAGAAATGAATGATATCCATAACATCCATCCACACAATTCATACATATTGACCGCGCCAGCCCCAGCTGGCCGCACCGGGTCTTTTTTTTTGCAACCTCCATCGTCCATGGTCTTCATACGTTTCCACCGGGTTGGCCACGGCAGGTTACGGCGATTTTTTCCTCCAACCCTGACAGAAGCCTAGCTCCCTAATTTTGAGCCGGTCGAAGTAGGGCGTATCAGGTTTATCATGCCAAGATATCCTTATTTTGTCATGACCAACCGCTCCTCTGCTTGCTCCGCGCGGACTCATCTGAGCGAACCAGACTTTAGATGTTGTTGATTAAGAAAAGCTCGTCATTTGCAGTTGGAAGGCCAGCCAGGTTGGGCTGTTTCAAGTTGTTTGTGCGTTACCCCGAGCACCATCCCACTCCCAACTGTTGCTTATTTTCAATTTTTTTTTGGGACCAGATACGTAGTAATAGCGGTCAAGTCTTCAGAAAAAATTTTACTAACAGCATGAAATTTGTACCAAACCGCGTGGCGATGCGTACCGACCCCGTGAAAATGCGTACTGACGGCGTGGCAAGACGTACCAACCACGTGAAAGTGCGTACCGACCACGTGACAGTGCGTACCGACCGCGTGGCGAAGCCTACCGACTGCGTGGCAGTGTGTACTGATCGCGTGGCGGAGCGTACCGACCTTGCGGCAATGCGTACCGACCACGTGACAGTGCGTACCGACCGCGTGGAAGTGCCTATCGACCGCGTGGCAATGCGTACTGATAGCGTGGCAGTGCGTACCGGCCGCGCGACAAAACGTACCGACCGCGTGGCATTCCGTACTGACTGCGTGGCAGTGCGTATCGACCGCGCTAATTTACGTGCCGACCGCGTGCAAATTGCGTTCCAAACGTCGCCCATCCCGCTGTCGGTACGCAACTTGTCCGCCGTCGGTCCACCCCATTGTCTGAGTAAGGTGTCCGCAGCTATCACATTAATGGTCACCCCAACGATAGACGTGCAACTTGACCCTTCGCGGTGGGGTTAGACCACAAACACTAGGTTAGAGAGTTGAATGCAGATGTAGCTTTTGCACATCGGTATTGTATATCTGCTGCAAAGCTACGATCGGTCTTCAGCAAGAGCCCAGATAAAAAAAATGGTCCACAATTCTGATACGTCGCCCATCTACACATATTCTTGTTGGAGGCTTTTCAGGGACCCACATCCGTTTGCTTTTCTCAGGACGAAGACGAAGTCCGTAGGCTGCGCTACCGCAGTAGATGGTGTGATCTCCAACGTTGATGATAGGTCTATCCCTGAGACGATAGCCTTGCAAAGCAGCAAGCGGTGCATGGAGATGACTCAGAAGAATGGGTACTGCAGTTTGTTGGACATTACGACACAGCGATCGGCTGTTCAGGGTTGCGAAATCGTGGCTTGCGGCAAAAGACACCACGAGCCCCCTAGATACAGGGCTTGAGGTGGTACGGACTGGTGGTGTTCGTAGGCCGGAACACAGCACCTTTATGCAAAGGAGAAGTACAGCTGGTCAGTCACCCTACATGGCTCAAACATGTCCTGCGTGAACTCAAACGTCTGCTGAGCCAGGCACCACCGAAATTGCCCGATAAGCCATGCATCGACTAGCTCAAAATAAAGGAAAGAGGCTATCCTTGGCGCGATCGAAACCAAATGGGCCGGTGGTGTCGCAAACGCGGCACGGCCCGCAGCAATGTCCGCGTCTCGTCCATTTACAAAGCTAAACTTCGGAACTAGGCAATAATGTTCGTGTCATTCTATTCGAAAGCGGCACTCAGCTATTGGGCACGGAATTATTCAATTTCAGCGTCGAGGCTGAATTTCACAGGTCAGACATGCACCAAGGTCTTGAATCCACAACGCAATGTAGTAAACATTCAAAGGAATCATGGCGTACAATTGAAGATCGAGTCGACATAAAACTCCTTTCCCAACCTTTCCTGGCTGTGGGGGTAATAGACGAGAAGGCCCCGTCATAGTCGGCAGATCGGCTGTAGCCAGCCCAGCCTATAAGCACCTACATCATGCGAATAAGGTGCGAAAAATTCACCGGTTGTTTCCGGACCAACACGCCTGTGCCGTCCCGGTCGATACTCATGTAAAACACCGCTCAAGCGAGTCAAAATAATCTCAGGGTTCGACCGGACTGAGCTAGATTGCTTGCTGAAATGGAACATCTTCCCGTTCTGTCCGGACTGAGCCTGCCGCCATGCGCTTGAGTACGCCTGCATAATCCTGGCATCCAGCCTAAGCGATAGGCGTCGTTCAGAGTTTTCGCGGGGCGAGGCGATGGCACGTGTCAGTGCGACGCGGAAATCGCGTCGCGTAGGTATTTAGGTGTGAACGCTGCGCGAACGCTAGGCGATTACGCAAAATTGCGTACGTATGCAAATTCTCATGAGCAAAAAACAGCAATTTTTTAGCAATGTAAACAATTTTTTCGTATTCTTTTGCGTGCATGTGATCCTAGACATTCTTATTTTATTCCTTCTTTGTTAGATTTCGTTGTGTTAATGAAAGACACTAAAGAAAAGCAGTAACAAGTTTGCCATCGCGCGACGTCCATCATTGCATTGCAAGGTATTGCGCCTCTTCACTGTGAACACCCGGCGACGACGCGACGTGACGTCGCTTAATCGATACGTAGGCTGATTATAACATCGAGTCTCGCTGCGAATCAACTCTGAACGCCGCCATAGGGGCGGCCCACGATCAGTAGGAACGGGCGCGGACGACTCCTCGAATCGACTATGACAAGGACTGAAAGAGTGTGCCACAGCCTATGTGTATTATGGTTATCTTGAACTTGATATAATAATACGAAATGATAGGATAGATGACACGAAGCAAAGTATGAAAGACAAGTACTTTGAAACAATGCGCTCACCTTTGCCCCCCATGCTCGAGTGAATTGAGGTTCTTTTCCAGTACGTGACAATGTTTAGTCTAGGCGGCCAAAATCTAACACCCCAATGAAATTGGGAGCGGTTAATCATGCACATAGAAAATTATGCGAAAAAAAAACAAATAGTTTAGAACGCTCTCTTTTCAGAAAAAAAGACAAGAAGCAATGGGTAAAGTTCCCGGAGGATAACAACACAAGGACAAGTTTCGAGTGTTGAGTGTTCTTTATTCTTCAGACGGGCAATTTTCAGGAAAAAGCAAGCCCATGAACGTGCGTCTAAAGACCCAACTCGTTTCACATGAAATGAAAAACAGAGACATGTTGTACTTTGCGGATTGTATCGAACCTTGTAGAATTTAGGCTGGTGCGTGGAGGGGGCTTCTAAAGTAGATCGTCGCATGAAACCCCATCTGACCGGTTGGTTCGCGAACACCGCACGGCCTGCCGCAATCATTGTGTCTTGTCCAGTCACTACACTGAAATTGACAAGGAGACAATATGTATGGAAGGTGTGGATAGCCTATAATCGGGACTGATCTAATCTCCTTGCTAGGGTTCGAAGTATGTATGAAGTGGTCAAATCACTAAAAACGGTAGTGCGAGTACAATACCCACATTCGAACTTCTCAAAAAGGGCGTTTTTTGCGCCCATTCGTCATAACTCTGTCAAATTTGGGGTTTTGGAGGTAAGAAAGATATCGCTAGAATCGTCTCATCAAGATGTACAAGATGGTTTAAGAATTTCATTGAAATCTCAAGCTATACCTTAATTATGTTTCTGTTGCTCTTTCCGTAAAACGTTTTGACTCGTCAGGACGCTCGGCAGGCACTTTCTTTTTTTTGGGGCAACATACATACCTATAATTAAGGTACGGTTGAAGATATCAATGAAATTTTGACACCAACTTGTAGATCTTGATGAGGCGATTTCAGCAATACCTTTCTTAATTCCCAAACCCCAAATTTCACAGAGTTATGATGAGCCGGCGCAAAAAAAAATCGCAACAGAGCCTTTTTTTTTTCGCTGATTTGCTAAGTTCGAGAGCGAGTGTTGTGGTTTCACTCATTGTTACTAATTCGGCATCTGCTATTCCATACATCCATGCTCAGAGCTAGCATTCAAATAATTTTCCCGTAGTGTTCCATTTGCCGATTGTAGCGACAATTATTTCAGATGACTACAATTCTCATTTAACTAGATTTCACTACATTTTCAGAAGAGCGATGTGCAATAGTTTTCGTATAGCTCAACTTCGACTCTACAAACTTTGCTAACGTTAGAGAAAAAAGATCATTCCATGAGAACTGGCAAACTATTATTCTCCTGGAGCGTTTTAATAAATTTCATCTCAAGAGTGGAGGAGCAACACTTTGAAAAATGCGAGCTCTTCAACCTGATACTTCAATATGCCACAGAGAGAGGTTGCCGCAGGTGTCATCTACAGCGCAGGAAATTTTCATACAAGATTTTCGATTCTGTAAAATGGCCACATCACTCCTTTCGCTTCCTACCAATTTTCTGCCAATTTGCGCTCAAACGCGATCAGGTCAGGGGCATTATTTCAGCAACGGTCGTCGTCACGCAATGCTTCTTATCAAAATCGATCTGCCTGATAGGCCGGGATCATACTTCCCGCGACCAGCGACGGCGATAGTGCCAGGCATATCGAATTTCGGTCGATATGGATGGTAAACATTGCGTCGCGTCGCTCTTTGCTGGAAGTATGATCCCGGCTCTAGCCCGGGATCATACTTGGGTCGCAATGAGGCGTGATGAACAGCGTCATCCAATCAATCGCGGTGATATAGTGGGTATATAGTCTACAGCAATGAAAGTAGGACCTGGTGAGGTTGCGGACTCGTCCTGACATACGGTAGTTTGTTAGTGGTATCACTCATTTTTCCGAAACAGCTGTGATAGTTCGGTGGGTTTGAGTTTTCACCGATATGACTACATCTGTGGACGCAATGAAAACAGATGGAAATGTGAGAGTGGAAACAAAAAGTCACCGACAAATCTCAGTTATTTCGAAAAAATGAGTGATAACACAATCAGACTACAGTACATTAGGAACAGTCCGCAACCTCACCAGGTCCTACTTCCATTGCTGTAGACTATATAATGAATCCACCCACGGCAGGGATAGACGCACAACTCCTGCCGCCGGCACTGGTGGGCAACGAGGTGGCCGCTGGGTAGAAGGACATCGATCGATTGCCGGCCACACAGCTGAACGGTAGCAACGCATTTTCCTCGTTTTCATCCCTCTTCTGCTTTCTCTTTCCATATTTATATCCATCTCCTTCTTTTTCTCTTTCTCCATTATTACCTAAGCATGGGAACGAGGAAAATGCGTTGCTACCGGTCAGCTGTGTGGCCGGCAATCGATCGATGTCCTTCCACCCGGCGGCCACCTCGTTGCCCACCAGTGCCGGGGGCAAGGGTTGTGCATCGGTCTCTGCCGTGGATAAATCCAATATATTCGCTCGAAATTTCCGAAAGATGGCTCAAAACGATGGTTAAAGCCAATTTCGGATGATCACTTCATACCATTCCACTCATCGGACTGCCGCTTCGTCATCGAAACAATCGTTTTCCTCACAAGCTCGAAATCGCCGCGATTGATCGATATCGTTTTTTCTCACGCATCGCCGCGACGGTTGTATGATTTAGTCCCTAGGCCGCAATAATACTTTCGACGAAGAGCGATGCGACGCAATGTTTACCACCCATATCGACCAAAAATCGATGTGCCTTATATGCACAGCCGTTGTCGCTGTTCGGAGAATGTAAAATCCCGGTCTTTATCGTGGTCTTGTTGCGGTAAGACTAAATCCTGCATAGGTAGAACGCAGTGACAAACGCATCGTTATCTGTGGCGGAGCAAAATCATCGAGTCTTCTGACTTTGCCATAAGTCGGCGTGAAACTCAGCGACGGCGAGCAATAATATTCGAGAAAATTCTCTTCACAGTAAGGGGTCGTTTATACTTCTGCCGCCGAGCTGCGCGGCGAAGTGCGATCCTACCTCAGACGTTCGCCGTTGTCTACAGGACGTCGATTCGCCCAGAACGAGTCACCGCTGGCGTACAGGCAGCTCTACGCGGGGCCGCCCCGGTGTGCTGTTGAGCAGGGGGCGACGGGCTGTTAAACAGCCTATCGACCAGCAATCCCGCCAAGTGCCACGAATCGACCCAGACCGAGTCGTTGTTCACAGAACGTCGATTCGGGATGTCTACGGCTGCGCAGGTCGATGGGCTGTTCTACAGAACTTTCGCGAAGAGAGGCGGTGGCAGCGTATATCAAGCGTTTGGTTATGTAAGATTCGCAATCCGTTTTTTTTATGATGCTGTAGACTCCTATAGTAATTCTTCTCATTTTTCGATTATGTGAGATCTGTGATTCGTTTTTTAATAACGTCTGTCCGTGGGAGGGGTGTTGGTGAGCTACCGAGAGGTGCACCTCGCGGTGGACCCGAAGGATTCCTTGGTTTACGGAGCTTTCAGCAACCGCCTTCGTAGGCAGATTACGGTTTTTTTCATCCGTTTATGTGTGTAATTTCCGTCGTTTTTAGATGTTTGACAGGAATCTCTGATCATTCGGTGGTGTTTATTTACCCTAAATCCCATCCATGTTGTCAATACACGAGGAGGGGTAAATGTAACTAGAAGAAAAATGTAGATTTAAAAAAATAACCGTAGTTACCCGATATCACCCTTTCTGGTTGAAAAGCGAAGGCATTGTAGCGTAGCCCGGAATGAGCGAAATGGAGTAGATTGTTTGCGTGCTCAAAAAGATCGCCGCATTCAATGCGTGTCGAATATGTATCCAACTCGAGTGACCACACCCGTGTATTGCAGGGACACGTGCTCCAAACAGAAGCACGCGCTGCAAAATTTACTCGCAGGAGAGCACATGCTGCATGGTTATAGTAGCAGCATATCGGCACGCGACGCGGCCGGCACACCGACATGCAACTCGACCAGCTCGCCGAGTACCACCTGGGGCCGCCTGGACGAGGCCTCCAGCGGCTGGGCGAGCAAAGCAACGCAAACTCGGATAATTGTATCTCGGGTGAATAGAATCCTGGTGATTTACGGGAGAGTTTTTCAGCACAATTTGAGAGATTTCTCGTAGATTACGACAGAAGTGTGGCAGATTACTAGAGAATTCCTGTTGATTACTTCAGAATTACCGATATTTAACAGGGAAATTCCTCTAGAAAGAAGAGGTAAAGTATTAGAATTTTCGGGAAATCTGGTAGAATTCTTTGTGCTGAGTACGCTAAAATGGCTTTCCCTTCAAGTAGTATATAACGTCATTTATAAAATAACGTAACGTCGGCATGGATCCTAATGAGACTGTGTTTACTATTGAAAAAAAACTCGGTGCCATATGCTACAACGTAGGTGCACTGATTTTACGCCAACCTCCAAAGAGGAACGCAAAGTCTCATTAGGATGCACGCCGATGTTAGTTTTTCTCTAGAAAATTTGGTTGAGAGGATCCAGTTTCTCTGTTCTGGTTAGATAAGACCCGAAATAGAGAAAATCGACCCTCATTATCAAGTTTCTTTAGAGGATAAACCCCTTTCGATTGGTGACGTCATAAGGCGATGGGATTACTGGTATGGTAATATCAGGTCTACGGGATGTTGATAGGATGTGAACGCGGAATCGGGGATGGAGACCCTCCTCCGATGGGATGTCTACAGCAGGAGCGTTTCCGCGGATAGGTTGTCTACGGCACCATGGAGGGGGGCGACGGGCAGTTCTCGAGGGGCGATCCCTGCCCTTTCTGGATGTCTACAGGGAGCATTGCGTGAGATGACATCTCATCCGTGTCCTGTAGACAACGGTCAACCTCTGAGACGGTATTGATCAAGCGGCGCCGCTCGATCGATATTATGGAACTGCACTTCACCGCGCCGCTCGGCGGCGGAAGTATAAACGACCCCTTAGGGAATGCTAACTCACTTGGCCTGACGCTTGACGTGAAGTAGGAAGCAATGGGACCCAAGGGGTGAAACCAGAATTCTAGAACAATCTTTAAAGACTCAGTTATATGTTCATAGGTTTACTTACTTTCCACGGTTAAGAAATACTAGTGTTTTGACACCCTGGTACAACATTTCACAGCCGCTACCTGGTGGCGAAACAATAACCTTCAGGACTTGCAATCGACTATCTTCTGAGCCTTTCTCTGTCCTGAGAGGGCGTTTGACCTCGTTTGTTCGACGCTATTCTACTTCTCAGACCTGCCACAACTCTACGAAGCCGGCATCTCCCAATTTTTGAAAACACCACATAGGTACAGACACACTATATATAGCTTCGAATCTATGCAAAAAGGACAGGCATGAAATTAAGTAAATCATTCACTCCAGCAGCAAGTTCCGAACATATGTAAATATCTAGCAAAATTTAGCTCTGAATGATTCAAAAGCCACCAAATGAGAGTGGTTTTTGAGTTGGTTAGCCTGTTGTTTGCATCTTTGTAAACTGATACGATGAAATTCGATGTCTGTTTTCCAGTTCGCCTGGTTGGAACACATGCAATAAAGCTGAAAACAGCCGAGGAAAATCTTGAATCCGTTAGAAGGTGTTATTCGTGTGATTCAACGAGATGTGAAAATTCACTAAAGTAGGCAACTTATACCCATCTGGCCATTGAGGTGAAGGTAAGGAGTGAACGAGGGAGTTCTGCAGGCGACGTTTCGCACTTTCCTGTAGGATGGAGAGATAAATGCAGCGATTTGTTCATGCGAAGTTCACTTCCGATAAAAACCTTTGGCTGTCAACTGCCATTTATATACATAGCATGCGCACTAATTCAAACCTGTCACCTGCACTCGTGGAGAGTTCTCGGGACGATAGACATTTTAGCTGGAATTATAGCTAGAACGGCTGTCGCCTGCCGGCCGTTAGATTTCGATGGAAGTCGTCGTATTGTGGAATACGGACGGATAATGACAACAACGAAAATTCATGGAATACAGATGGAACGTATAGACATTGCTTGACCTTTCACGCCACAGCGACAAAAATTCAAAATTTACCTTGTCTTACATTATCCATATTTATCCATATTATCCTTATTTCGTTGTCCCTCATCCGCTGCCCCTTCTGTGAATAGTCTTTATATTTCCAAAGCTATGTGCAAGTTTATCATTGGTGCTCAAATATACAAAAAACAAAGAAGCAGTAAATAAGTTGGTTATCGCTGTCATCGATTGTAAGTTCATGTGGTCTACTGTTCGTGAATGATCCCATATGATATCAGGGTGATTAAAAAGGCTTAAACGCTAAAACAATAACAAAGGCGGTGTATTCAAGTAGAATACAAAATCCCAATGCAATTGCAAAAAAAACACACGAGTGCGGAATCGATCCTTTAGCCTCACATGTTCAAGAGTCTATATCGACACCCGCTACACCAATCCACCACGATCAACGACCTTCCTTCCTGATTGACAAGATCAATGAGTGGAGGCAGCCGAAATCAACGATGGGAGGGCCAAACTTTGCGGGCTCGTAGCTCCTCGGTACCGACAGCTCGGGGCTGGATATTTTACAAAGTTACTATAGAGAGCCAAGAGAAACTGACAGTGCATACCGTTTGCGTAGGTGCGTTTACCGCTCTAAACACTTCCCTTGTTAGCGAAACTTGATGGAAGTTTAGTATGTTATGTGGCATCACAACTCTTGTTTTACACATTCACAAAATAGGGTTTTGAGTGTGCAGTTTTTGAATATGGAAATTATTTCTCATTTTGTGGTATTACCTCGAATTAGGACTATTCCTTCGAAACATGGCTATTACACATCCAAACCCGAGCAGTTATTTGCCTTTCGAAGGTCTCTGGAACAGCTGCGTAACCTTGTAGAATATTAATCTCCTTTGAAATATTTTAGAAATGAATTCGAAAGAGAATTATGCGATATTGCACCTATTGAGTCTCTCTTTGAAGTTGTCGAAAAAATCGGAATTCATGTTCCAGTTGTACTTTGTCAAAGTTTATAAAGCACATATTTCGTGATGGTTCTGGGGCGAATGATTTCGATGGGGAGAATTTCCAAAAATTAACTCCAACTTGTCCAATTTTCGGTCTTCAGAAACTTGATAGAGACTATTTTCTCACAAAGCCACACAACGGTTCCGAAGACCTTTGAATGGCGAAGAACTGCTACGGGTTTGGATTTATAATAGCCATATTTTGAGGGAATAGTCCTTATTTAAGACATAACCACAAAATGATAAATAAAGTCCATATTTAAAACTGCACGCTCAGAAACCAATTTTGTGTAGGTGTAAAGCAAGGGTTGCGATGCCCCATAACATACTGAAATTTCATCAAGTTTCCCTAAGTGCAAGCCGAGATATGCATGAAAACACTGTTCGCGGAAACGCCTTGCGGATAGACTTTTGCACGGTACTGTATGTCTAGAAACGGTAGAAGCGCTGGTCAAAAACAGGAAATAATCAGGACCCTGCGACAGCCTTCCGCTCTGCTGCACACAGCGACGGTCTGTTGATTCGGCGACGGAATGTACCAGTGTTACGCCACCCAAAACTATAACACCTCTCTGCGACTTGTTCCCGCGTCCGACCATGTTATAGCGCCGGTCCTGGTCCCGAAACAATGAGTGATAGTTGGCGAAACCTGTATACCAGGGAACAGGGAAGTATACTAACGCCCTTAACGAGTACTGTCTACAGTCGTTCCTGCTGGCAGCACATCTATGTGGATCCCTCCACCGCAAATAGAAAAGCACGTCAACTTTATCTTTTCACCGTGGTGGTCATGTCTCGGAAAATGTGAATACCTCGTCCTCTTCAAGCCACTGAAGATTGCATGGATGTTTGGAAGAAGCGCCCACTTCTCGTGTTGTGACTATTTGTCATAGCCGTTGTTGTGGGAAGAAAGGTGAATCAAGCGGGTGCACTTGAACCTGATTTGCTGCACTACCGCGTGGCACACACATACCATATTTGCAAGACGTGCCTAGAACATGCAGTGCCGGACCTACGCGTTCTAGAAAAGACGCTTTGCCAGAAACCGTATTGTCTGTAGTGGATCTTCTTCAATGAGACGCCGAAGTCGCGAGAAGGTGGTCGACTTATCGAAGAGACTGTAGTCGCTCTGCGAAAACCATTGAGCTACCTGGAGACTGTGATGCTGAAGTTCGTGTACTCGCAGAAAGCTTTGGTTAATCTTTTTCGCAGTTTCTCGAGCAGATATGTTTTGGCGGAGCTCGTAGAAGGCTGTAATCGCGGGAAAAGTCGACTTTATGCGGCATAAAAGCCACTGATGTACTGTGCTTATATGGGCCAAATTCCGGTCCGCAATCACGTCTCGACACGCTTTGCGGCCGCACGCGCTCGAGTCAGGCGGGCATCCAGCCCCAAAGCCGACTCGATGTGGCTTTTTTATTCAATTTTCTTTAGTTTTTCTCGGTTTCCACTTTTCAAAACCCATCTAGAGTCAGCAGATCGGCTGCTGCAGCACTGGAAGCTCTTCTGACTCGGTGGCGAGCGGCCGCAAAGCGTCTCGAGACGCAATTGCGGACCGGAATTTGGCCCAGATAAACACAGTATGAGCTGATGGAAGCAGCATAACATTCCAGTCCTGTATTTTTTTACTTCCTTTCTGGATGTTTTCCGAACATTCTAGAGGACCTGAGAAAACTAGAGAGATCGCTGTACCAGAGATCTCCCCAAAACGTGTGAGATGCCGTACTGCAGTAGTGCCTATCAAGACTAGCTTTCCTGTTGATTTCAGCGATATTGAACTGTCAGGAGTAAGTTGTGCAGCGAATTTCTGGGGTGCCCTTAACTAGGGAACACACTGTATTATTCTTCAATCGACCACTTTTTTAAATCAACAATCTAAAACGAAGCAAATACCTTGAATTAGACGAGGTATCAAAGAAGTGCGTGAGTATCATGACATATCACACTGGAAAACAGAGATCGGTTTCCTATCCTTGAAAGCATTGCGTGGCGCCACAATAGAGGTGCTAACGAGTCGTGCGTCTTGCTATTTTTACAGCCACGCAGTCCATGTTCTTCAATCTTGGACTCCAATTTCACTTCAATTCACAGCCAGTTGCAGCAGTGATGTATGCAATCATGAAGTGACGGTTCGAAAATCAACGCAAGAACCTTCTGGGGCAGGGATGAATTTGCCCGAAAGGAGGGTTCACTACCAATTAAGAACGAATATTATCTCCTGGATCTCATTAACATATTAATATACCTAGAACACAAAGAAATATAAAACATGAGATATTCCTCACTTCACGATTGGTGCTTTGCTCAGGAATGTTTTTGTATCATTTCGCCTTGCTTGTGGACACAACCCAACCTCAGCGACAAAATCTGAGTATTTCACATAATTGTGCAGTATACGCACCCTTTAGAACGCTTGCCATGTGCGAGCACCTTTTTCCTCCGAATAAGCGAGATCTGGGAAGAAGCTACTCTAGCGCACCCGCTGCAAGAAGCCAGTTTGCCACGCCCCCTTAGACAACCTCTCGAGCTCATTAGTGGCAAGATGAGCTAAGGTTTTCAATCAGCAGCCCTAATCTTTCCTTCATTTTTGGCCTTTCTCTTCATTTAGGTCCGCTCGCATACGAATAACGGAAGTTACAGGTCTCGAGAACTCATCCACCATGCTTTGATCTCTCAATTTCAGGCAATATTTGCGAGACCATAACACCCTTCACATGGGTCTTTAACGACTACCGGGATATCATTGGAACCAGGGGTGTGCGGTAAATTCTTTTCGGCAATTTTTTAACGTAACTTTTTACCGAGAATTTTTTTAGGTAAATACGAAAAAAATGGTAAATTGGGTAGACTGTATATCTCGATTTCTCTTGATATTCCGTGCAACCAAACGATTTTCAAAGAACCTCCATTCAAGGACGAGTGTAGTGTCTCATATTTGACATGGTAAATGAGGTGGAATGCCAGAACTGACAGAACGTTTTGATTTGTTTTGATGTATTTGCAGCAATATTTTCGAAGTATTTGCTACATTAGGAATCAGATCTAGGCCCCCCTTCCAGAAAAAAAATCACGAATCTTTTTTAATTGCGGCCTTGCCTCAAACCGGAGGAGGAGAACTTTTATCCCCCTTCTCTAATTGAAAAAGTTTATTTTCTAAGGCTAGAAGGGATTTGACGCGATTCATACTTCGAAACGTACCGATAATCGATGAGGAGTTTGACATAGCATAAATGAAGGTATCAAGATATATTTTTGAAAAGACACGTTAGAGCATCAAAAGGAAATATAAAAAGTTGCCTGAAAGAAAACATGGAAACCAGTAGTGTGGAAATGCCCACGGAGGTGATCACTGTGAGTTGTACCAGGGTTAAAGGCAGTGGTCACGATGAAAAACGTTATCGAAAAAACTACAAAAATCAGCTTAGATGAAAAACAGCTGAAAAACTATGAAGGTAGCGCGATGAAAAACGGTCTACAAATAGAGTTTCTAGGGTCCAAAGAAGCTAGTTCGTGCACACGTGCACAGCGATGACGAAACAGATCGCAGTCTCATGCCGAGCAGTCAAAAATCATCGACATTCAGAGGACGAAATAAATGCAAATTTAACTAATAAAAACAGTTGAATAATGAAGGCATCACTTCAGTCAATGTTTTTGACTAGATGTGTACATAAATTCGAAGGTTCATTGATTGACATTCAATTTCAAGCTAGCTGACGTTCTTGATATAAGAGGTCATCGATGCCGATGATATGGAGAGGGCTCGTCCACCATCAAAAGACAAGAAAGTTCAGGTTTCAAATACGACCCAAAACAGTGGTTTTTTAGCGATTTTTTCTTATAGGTCCTACTACTCGAGACCCAGGAAAGGATTTAGAGAGAAAAAGACGACAAGCATATTTGATCGCCACCACTGCCTTTAATTCATGCAATTCAGACGAGATATGGGTCGAGGTAGCCAAAAAAGGCTACCTAAGTTTCATCGGTAAAAATTTCGGTAAACTTAGGGATCAAGTCGGTAAATCAAAATTCACCGAAAATCACCGTAAAATCGGTAAACGGTAAATGCACAGCCCTGATTGGAACCATCATGAAGCCGTCCTCACGATAGACAGAAAATTTCGAAAGGCATTCTAGGTGTGCACTGTGCCTTTAAAGGCACACTTCAAGCTCAGAATTGTTTTTCTGTTTTTCTGCCTATCTTAAAGGCAGTGGTCGCGATCAAATATGCTTGTCGTCTTTTTCTCTCTAAACCCTTTTCTGGGTCTCGAGTAGTAGGACCTATAAGAAAAAATCGCGTAAAACCCGCTGTTTTGGGCCATATTTGGAGCCTGAACTTTCTTGTCTTTTGATGGTGGACGAGCCCACTCCACATCCTCGGCATCGGTGACCTCTTATATCAAGAACATCAGCTGGCTTGAAATTGAATTTCAATCAATGAACCTTCGGATTTATGTACGCATCTAGTCACAAACGTTGACTGGAGTGCTTTCTTTCATTACTCAACTGTTTTTATTAGGTAAATTCGCATTTATTTATTCCCCTGGGGCGGCGTGCATGAACGCATCGAACTGTGTCAGAGAGCCGCACCGCGTGCCATGCGCGCAGCGTCGGGCAACGGGGCGGCCCGAAAATCAGACACATCAAGACACGCCACGAAATCGCCGCCCCGTTGCTCGACGCTGCGCGCATGGCACGCGGAGCGGCTCCTGACACAGTTCGCTGCGTTCATGCATGCCGCCCCTGAATGTCGATTTCTGACTGCTAGGCATTAGACTGCGATCTTTTTGGTCGGCGCTGTGCACGTGTGCACGAACTGGCTTCTTTGAGCCCTAGAAACTCTAATTCTAGCCCGTTTTTTAGCGAGCTACATTCATAGTTTTTCTGCTCTTTTTGATCTAGGCTGATTTTTTTCGATTTTTTTCGATAATGTTTTCATCGTGACCACTGCCTTAAGAAACGGTCCCACGCTGGTTCCGATGGCGTCTCTGGAATCGTACAAGACCTCCTAGGAACAGAGTTATGGCCCCTCAAAATTAAGCTGAGGAAGCATGGTGGACGAGTTTTCCGAGGTTTGTAACTTCCGTCACTTGCAACCGATGTATGCTAGCTGACGTAAGTAAAGAGAGAATTTGAGATTTAGGAAAGAGGGGAGCTATTGGTCGGAAACTACCGCTCATCTCACGATCCCGAGATACTATCACATATTTAGTTACAACCACTCTGAATATATAAGGTCGTTTCAACATCGTATGTTAATCATGGAATAGTCTCCAATTAAAGCAGTGTTCACGATGAAAGTCGTTTTTCTGTTTTCCGTCTATCTTGAAAACGGTCCCATGCTGATTTCAATGATGTCCCTGGAATCGTACAAGACTTCGTGGAAACGGATTTATGGCCCCTTGAAATTCAGCGAGGGAAGCATTGCGGACGAGTTGTCCGAGGCTTGTAACTCCCGTTTTTTCCAGCCGATGTGTGCGAGCCGTCCTGAACAAAGAGAAAAGTTGAGAATGAAGGGGGGCTATTGATCGGAAACCATCGCTCATCTCGTCACTGTTGAGCTCGAAAGATCGTAAGAGGGGCGTGCTAAAGAGGCTTCCTGATGTGGGCGCCGCATTGTGGCTACCTCCTATATCTCGTTTATTGAAAGCAATCGAGAGCTCGCACTTGGCAGGTGCCATATAGGGTGGATCCACAGTAGCGAACAAAGTCTTCGGAGAAGGCCTTTTCGCGAATTATGCTTTTATACATATATTGGCTTGGACTTAGCTAAACTTGATGAAACTTTAGTATGTTATGACGCATTCCAACTCTTGCTTTACACATGCACAAGATTAGGTTTTGAAGGTGCAGTTTTTAAATATGGAATTTATTTATCATTTTGTGGTATTATTTTGAACTAGGACTATTCCCATAAAACATGGCTAGTACAATTCCAAACCCGCAGCAGTTATTCAATATTCCAAGATGTTCTAAACCGTTGTATGACATTGTGAAAAATAGTCTCTATCAGAATTTTTCTGAAGACCTAAATTTGGACAGGTTGGAGCTAATTTTTGGAAATTCATCACTGTAAAATTAGTACCCCCACAGCCATTCCAAAATATGTGCTTCATAAGTCTTGACAAAGTACAACTGGTACACAAAATTCGCTCTTTTTCGATAACGTCAAAGCGAGATAATACATAGGTGCAACAACGCCTAATTTTATTTCGACTTTATTTCTACAAATAACTTCGATTTAGATTATTTTTTCACAAGGTTACACAACGGTTCCGAAGACCTTCATATGGCGATTGACTGCTACGGGATCGGGATTGTAATATCCATGTTTTGAGGAAAAGGTCCTGGTTTTAAATATTGTCACGAAATCATAAATAAGTTCCATATTCAAAGACACAGTCCAACCTCCGAGGTAATTTTTGATATTATGGTCCGCTCGCCGCCTATAGCAACCCTGCCAAGCGCGAAATCTCAATTCACTCAAATAGGCGAGAAAAAGCTAGGAAAAAGTCTGCCACGCCCCCTTGAAAGAAAAAATGGGTAACGCCCACTGGCAGTTTTCCGACCTCAATAGGGAAGAGACGCGCGAATGATTCGATTCAAAACCTATGTTCTTCAATTTGTTTTCGGTCTGGCTTTATATTGTGGCCAGCTGCAGAACGATGGCTGCGAATAACGAGAAAATACGGGCTTGAGACAACTCGCCCGAGAAATTCTAGCCGTTCAAAATCGAAATTTTTGAGGAGCCGTAACTCCGTTTCAAGAATTGTGAGCGATTCTGGAAACACCATTGTGATCAGTGTGAAATTTTCTCCAAGATAGGCAGAAAAACGAGAAATCGATTTCGAGGTTGGACTGTGTCTTTAAAGGCTGCAGCCTCTAAACCTAACCTCGTGTATGTGTAGAGCAAGAGTTGTGATGCTCCATAGCGTACTAAAGTTTCACCAAGTTTCGCTAAGTCCAAGCCAAGATATGTTTAAAAGCATTATTCGCGAAGAAGCCTTGTCCGAAGACTTTTGTTCGCTACTGTACTTCGCAATCATTTGGAAATATCAGATTTCTTAGCCGAGCGTGGACCGTGCCTTTAGAGGCGGTGTTCACGATAAAAAAGTGTTTTTCAGTTTTTCCGCCTACCTTGAAAACGGTCCCATGCAGAATCCAGTGGTGTCCCTGAAATCGTACAAGACCTTCTGGGAACGGAGTTGCAGTCCTTCAAAAATTGAGCTAGAGAAGCATGGTAGACGAGTTGGCCGAGGCTTGTATCTTCCGTCTTTTGCAGGCGATGTATGCGAGCTGATATAAGTAAAGAGAGAAGTTGAGATTGAAAGGAAGAAGGGGGCTATTGATCGGAAACTACCGCTCATCTCACAATCTCGAGTTGTCATTTGTTCACTTCGGAGGGCGGACATTGCGCTGTTGGGGTTTGCCTTGTGCTTAAAGTGGCTACTTCAGGCCCTTTTGGCTCTTCCTGGCTCGTTTTCATGCGTTCTTTCGACGTAACGTTGCAGTGTGCCCATCCTCTACCCATTCCTGTTGGAAACTGGATCACATTTTTTATCTTGAACACTGCCTACAAGCGTTAGTAAGATAGATCGGAAACGTGTGTATCGAGATAAATTTTTTAATAACGTTGAGAGTCTTGTTGTTGGAAAATTTAACAAACCACTGAGAGGCATGCGCTTACCCAAAGACATTATACCAGGTTGTCCAATAATTCTTGTCCGAAAATTTCACCATTTTTAATTTTTTTTTCAACTTTATTGAAAAACAAGTCTAATCAACAATATAATCATCACAGTTATCCACAACAGTGGCACATCGTTTGGGCAGGTCGCCGATGCCCTTCGCCCAGAACTCCGGGGGCTGCGACTCGAAGAAGTCCGCGATGTCGGATTTGAGGTTGTCGTAGTTGTTGAATTTTCTTCCGGCCAAATGGTGCTTCAGCGGGCGGAACAAGTGGTAGTTGTAGGGGGCGAGGTCCGGGGAATACGGCGGATGGGCAACCATCTCGCAGCCGAGCGTCGCCAACTTCTGCTGGGTCTCCTTCGCCATGTGGGGGCGCGCGTTGTCGTGCAGCAGGTGGACCGAGGCCCGTCGGGGACGCTTTTCTCGGATGGCGGCGGCTAGTTTCTCGAGCTGATCGGTGTAGATGGAGGCGGTGACCGTCCTGCCTTACGGGAGCAGCTCGAAGTACAGCATGCCCTTGGTGTCCCACCAGCAGCAGAGCATGATCTACAGCGGGTGCAGGTCGGCTTTCGGCGTCATCGGCGGCTCTTCTCCGCGCGGGATCAAGACGGCACGGCGGGCGACGTTGTCGTAGAGGACCCAGCTCTCATCCCCAGTGACCAGGTCCTCGAGAAACTCCTTGCGATGCGGCCGAAGGGGGAGGGACTGGCAGACGGCCACGCGGCTCTGCTTGTTGGCGTCCGTCAGACGGTGGGGGATCCAACGGGCCAGAACGTTGTGGTAGCCGATTAAGTTGAGTCGATTGTGGATGGTGGACTTGCTGCAGCCGAGCGTCGTCGCCAGTTTACGGGTGGTGGCTCCCGGCTTCTCCTTGATACAGCGACGGACTTCGTCATCATCCACCGTAGAAGGCCTTCCCCTGTGCTCCCTGTCCTCGAGGCTCGTATCGCCGCTCTCGAAACGATTGAACCAGCGGCTGACTGTGCGTTGGGACACTGCATCCTCCTTGCACGCTCTGCAGATCTTGGCGACCGCGGTGCCCGTGTCGTTGCCCAGCAGCCACTCGTAGTACGCGAACGTACGAATTCGACCTTGGTCCAGTTTAGCTTGTACTGGTAGCTAGACGCGGCGACTGCGCCTTATATACCCCCCGCGTAGAACTTTGGAGAACCTTCTAGAAGATTCTTACACTTGCCTGATATTATAACACTTCTAAGGAAAATTATAGAATTTTGAAAATTTTCGGACAGGAACTATTGGACGGCCTGGTATGAGCGCAGAGTGGGACTGCGCATTAGAGACGAAGAATCGAGAAGAGGGCGGTGGCCGAGAAGTCGTGTTTCCTCAGTTTTCGAAAAAAGGAATAAGTTCCGCCAGTAAGGAAAAAATGCGTCTTTCGTGATATTGGCCTGGAACGGGGTTTAACATATGGACAACCAGCGCAATTAATTTTTTGTTGGTATGCCGGAGAGAAGAGACCGATTCGATTAATTCGTAATCACGGGAAATGTCACGTCTGCTGCTTTCCAAGGAAATATCAGAGATCATTGGAACTGAGCAAGACGTCGTGCAAGAAAAAAAAGAGGAAAAATAAGGAAAACGGAATAATAAAGCGACTTCACGGAAAACAAGGATATCGAGGATGTCACATCTATCCACCTTTACAAATAACTAGCGAACTGCGAAAATTGCTGGTGTAGATAGGGAGTTTGGAGTCTTGAGAATGTTCTAGTCAAATAGCATGAAGCGAATTCCTGGAAGCTGTATCAAGCGTCCAGGCTGAGGGCGAAACTCTTGCCATGTAGACGAGAAATCGTGTACCTCATTAACAGCCATTATTAGCGCATAAATCATTGACGACTGAGTTTCTACTTCATCCAAAGGATGATAGGAGAGGGACTATCTGTTTAGATTAAACCGAGTTTGGGAGAATCTCTCTAGTAAGCACTGCTGAAGACAACTCTTCTTCCAGCACATGCAATAAAAGATGGACATAAATGTGAATTACTTTCAGTTCACTCCGTCTCCATGGAGTTGAAAGATCCACTTTGAAATTGCTTGGAGTCGTCGAGGTTTAGATAGACTATCAAAATCACAGAGTCGGTCATTTAATGTCCTATTCAAGGCACAGTACACCCTCAGATATGAATTTTGTGATTTGCATGTGATTGTGTAGCACACCCCTCCTGTGTCACATGTGCCAAGTGCGAAATCTCAATTTCTCCAAATAAACGAGACGTTCTTCAGTTCATTAATGGTCCGTCTCCTACTCCTGGCTCGCTCTCGTGCAGCGACTGCAATTAAAGAGAAATAGGCAACTTTTTTCACCAAGCAATCGCCCTTAAAAGCAGTGTTCACCATAATCTTCGATTTTGAGATTAATCGCTAAATCGATTGTTTGGCCCCCGAGTAGAGATGAAATGAAAAAAATTTAGAAAAATGCGCCAGAAGTCCACGAAAAGCTGTACTCCCATCTCGCCTATTTATATCACTGAAACTGTTTGTTGTAACAATGGAATCTTTTGTAGACACGTCCTTTGATATTGTCTACCCTCTGCTCCACCGTTCTTTCTTTCGGACCCTAACTAATACTGTTGTGTTCAAGACTCCTCCATTTTCGATTAACCCAATTTTTCATCCGTGACCTTCATGCAAGCGGGCAACTAATCCAGAGCAGGGAATAACCTTTCTAAAGAAAGGCGTTTTAGTACGCTTTTCGCCAGGTAAGACTTGGTGGCCAAGGTGTTGTTTTAAAGGCAACATACACGCTCGTAAACGTGGTTGAGATAACAACGGGAATAGAATGGTATGGCTCAGAACACAACACCTACGCATTTGGAAGCGTAAAGAAACGACCCGCAATGACTCTACACGAGTGAGAAGTTCACCCCGCCCCTGCATCTGCCCGCCCCTGTATTCGGAGTCCTCCAAAACAGGGGTGCTGGACCATTCCCACTGCCGCCGATGTATGCGGTTTACTTATTGTACTTTTTGTACCACCCACAAACGTCGCCGACGGTGGGAATGGCCTACCACCTCTGTTTTGGAGGAGGACGCAAATACAGGGGGCGGAGAAATACAGGGGCGGGGCCAACCTCTGACTCGTGTGGCATCATCCCTTAGCTTAGGCGCACGCCCGCTTGAGGTTGTCCTTTGGAAGTAGCAGAACTTAGGGTGGCTCATGAAGAACAGGAATATACTTTAAAATGATGTGATTTTGATTTCGAGAAATATAGTGCGGTCACGAAAATGTGTGGAGGCAAGCAGAAGATATGTAGACATTCGTTGTCGTTGCTAAGCGCTTCGAACCGAAAATATCCAACTGCGGCTCAATTTACCACAATGGATTTCGGGATGAATTTTTCAACGAGAAAACTTAATTCTTCTCAGTGTTCGAAAAAGATTGTTTGCGTTTTTCTCCCTTTTGATTGAGAGCTGACAAGCGGCTTGTAAACATTGAGGGCGAATTCGTTTGTCTTACTCAATTTATTGATTTCTGCCTACGGATCGATCTTCTCCGCATTTGTTCGTTGAAATATTGGTCGATTTTTTTTCTTATGGCTGAAGACCTATCTAGCGGGAAAAAGATCGGTAAGTTTCTAGATCATCTTTGGAGGTAGTCAAATCTCCAACAATATTTATTGTCGCACATTTCTGTGCCGAACGTACATCGGCCACATTCTCAAGTATCATGCTAGGTGGTTACCTATGAAAGCGCGTTTTTTCACGATAAAAAAAATTAAAATTTCAGAAAAAAATTTATTCAACTTTTATTAACTATAACGACCATTATTAACAATAACATTATTCCAGTTAATGGGCAATTTACGAATACCATCGAAAAAAAATTTAGGCTGTTCTAAGGCGATCCAATCATCAAGCCGTTTTCGGACATCTTCATGCTTAGTGAAGCGCTGTTCGGCCAATCCATGAGCCATCGATCGAAACAGATGATATTCCGAAGGAGAAATATCTGGACTATATGGCGGGTAGTTCAAGACTCCCCAATTCACTTCTTGCAACTCCTTTTTAACTTGTTTTCCAACATCATTCGCACTTTATATAGCGCGCGGCGCACTCTGACATGGGTCCCGCACACTTTCTATGGCGTCCGGCGCACTCTAAATTGGTTCCCGAACTGTTTTTACCATTCTTGACATCTTCTTATTCAAATGGTATCTTCACCATGAACTACAAAGATGATTCTGTGGGCTTCGGCGGCACTTTTTTCCACTTAAACATGAATAGTAGAACCTCCCGAAAATGCTCTTCTGTTGGCGCTTCAGAAGTCATCTAAAAATAATTTTAAAAAATTAATGAATATACTAATCACAAATAAGTTAATAGTATTAGATAGCGCTTAAAACGCTCTACAAGATAAACACAGACAAAAAAATTTTTAAAAAATTTATTCATGCAAAAAAAAACGACGAAAGAAAAACGCGCTTTCATAGGTAACCACCTATAATAATCGGTGAATTAGATGATATGGCTCTAAGCGGTATAAAAGCAGAGAGTAGTACGGTGAATCAATCATTTCTTGTTCGACTTCGGGGTCCTTTCAGATTTACGCGTTTCTGTGAGTCGGTGTAACGGACTGCTCCGGGATTGCGCCTTCTCGTTCATTGTCGTGTATCGTTTCGAGTGATTCGGATGATCTATACGATCAGGGCAATATTTCTCTAACAGTTACTGAGTTGCGTGCTAATGATCTCACGACTTCGCTTCGGTGCGCGGCACTTGATGCCACCTTTACCGCACCAGAGCGCACCGACCTTACAAGGGGATAACCATCAGCCTTACTAACCATTCTAAATGAAATGTAGTTTTCTGGAACCAATATCGAACGTAGAGTCCAAATATGCCCTGCCTAGAATCACTCTTGAAAAAAGTTATAGCAGTTTTCCCCTGATTTCCGAATTCATTGCACCTTCAAAAACGCCCAGAATTTTTTCGAAAATTTGGAAATGAAAATGGACGAAGTGTGGGTGAAAGAATGTTTTTAGAACTTACTAGGGAACCTCGCAAGGCCATCCCCATCATTTTGAAAATGATGAATGTTTTCTGGTCAACTCTGGCTCTCTGTCTCCGAATCTGACAATGGATTTAGCTACGGACACCGTTGAAAATATACGCGTTTTTGAAGAGATTTGGGAAAAGGTGAGGGTACGCATCAGCCAGTTTGAAAAAATGATACGTATTCGGCTCAAAATTTCCAGCTGGGGGGTTATTAGAGGCAGTGTTCACGATAAAAAAAAAGTGTTTCAGTTTCCACTAGGAATGGGTAGTGGAGGGGCACACTGTAACGGTGACGTCGAAAGAACGCATGAAAACGAGCCAGGAAGAGCCCCAGAAGAGCCCGAAGTTGCCACTTCGAGCGCAAGGCAAACCCCAAAAGCGCAACACACGCCCACCGACGTGAACAAATGAATGCTCAAGATCGTGAGATGAGCGATGATTTCCAATAATTGGCCCCGTTCTTCCCTTCGTTTTCAACTTCTCTCTTTACTCAGGTCAGCTCGCATACATCGGCTGCAAAAGACGGAAGTTACAAGCCTCGAACAACTCGTCCACCATGCTTCCCTAGCTCAATTTTTGAGGAACCATAACTCCGTTCCTAGAAGGTCTTGTACGATTCCAAAAACATCATTGGAATCAGCATTGGACCGTCTTAAAGATAAACGGAAAATCAGAAAAACGATTTTCATCGTGAACACTGCCATTAAGGGCGCTGAACGCGGACTTAGCATTGGAGAATTCATTCATTCATTTATTTACCAGGCCGTCCAATAATTCCTGTCCGAAAATTTTCGAAATTCTATAATTTCCCTTGGGAGTGTTATAATATCAGGCAAGTGTGAGAACCTTCAAGAAGGTTCTCTAACGTTCTACTCTATGGGTATATAAGGAGAAGTCGCCGCGTCTAGCTACCAGTACAAGCTAAAATGGACCAAGGTCGAATTCATACGTTCGTGTACTACGAGTGGCTGCTGGGCAACGACACGGGCGCTGCGGTCGCTAACATCTGCAGAGCGTGCAAGGAGGATGCAGTGTCCCAACGCACAGTCAGCCGCTGGTTCAATCGTTTTGAGAGCGGCGACATGAGCCTCGAGGACAGGGAGCACAGCGGGAGGCCTTCTACGGTGGATGATATCAAGTTCGCTGTATCAAGGAGAAACCGGAAGCCACCACCCGTGAAGTGGCGACGACGCTCGGCTGCAGCAAGTCCACCATCCACAATCAACTCAACTTACTCGGCCACCACAAAGTTCTGGCCCGTTGGATCCCCCACCGTCTGACGGACGCCAACAAGCAGAGCCGCGTGGCCGTCTGCCAGTCCCTCCCCCTTCGTCCGCATCGCAAGGAGTTTCTCGAGGACCTGGTCACTGGGGATGAGAGCTGGGTCCTCTACGACAACGTCGCCCGCCGTGCTGTCTGTATCCTGCGCGGAGAAGAGCCGCCGACGACGCCGAAAGCCGACCTGCACTCGCTGAAGATCATGCTCTGCTGCTGGTGGGACACCAAGGGCATGCTGTACTTCGAGCTGCTCCCGAAAGCCAGGACGGTCACCGCCTCTATCTACACCGATCAGCTCGAGAAACTAGCCGCCGCCAACCGAGAAAAGCGTCCCCGACGGGCCTAGGTCCACCTGCTGCACGACAACGCGCGCCCCCACGTGGCGAAGGAGACCCAGCAGAAGTTGGCGACGCTCGGCTGGGAGACGGTTGCCCATCTGCCGTATTCCCCGGACCTCGCCCTCTCCGACTACCACTTGCTCCTCCCGCTGAAGCACCAATTGGCCGGAAGAAAATTCACCAACTACGACAACCTCAAATCCGACATCGCGGACTTCTTCGAGTCGCAGCCCCCGGAGTTCTGGGCGAAGGGCATCGGCGACCTGCCCAATCGATGGGCCACTGTTGTGGATAACTGTGGTGATTATATTGTTGATTAGACTTGTTTTTCAATAAAGTTGAAAAAAATTAAAAGTGGTGAAATTTTCGGACAAGAATTATTGGACAACCTGGTATTTATTTTCTGCTATAAAAATTGTTTAAAAGAATTAGATGCCCTGTCGATGATTGCGAAAATCCGAATAAGTTAAGTACGGAAACGGGGGGAAGTGGAGAGCTCGGGTCAGAAGGGCAGTGGGCGTCAAACACTGCAAGCCTGCAAGAGGTTTCATTTGGGCTCCGGATACCATCGTAGTTGGTCCGCCAACTTGCCGAGATCCACGGACGGGGGTCTAAGACAAAATTGAACATATGCATGATGATGTTTTTAGGGGTTAATACTGAGAACAAAAAAATGCAAAAAAGCGGATAAGTCAGTAACATTTATGGAGGCGCATAGAACTGTTCCGTTAACTCAAACTGCAACTGGCTTCTTGAAGTAATCATAGAGACAGTTCTGGAATGAAGAACTTTGTTTAAATCTGAACGCGTCAACATCTAATTTGTTCCATTGATGTCCCGTTCTAGCGGGAAAAGATTCAGCGTAAGCTGTTGTCCTAATCCTTTCTGATTTTACACGGTAGGGGTGCCCCCGTGTTGAACCCAATGTGGGAGGTGTCTCAACAATGTCATAAAGCTTCAAATTCAAACTTGGGGTCTATTTGTCGCTAGACTTACGGTTACTGCAGGCTACGGTAGACATATTGCCTTTTGACTGGCCTAACCTACCTTAAAACTTCCAAAATCGAAAAATGCACCTTGAATTCGTGTTCAGCGTCCCAAATTATACCCACAGAGAAATTTTGAGCCAAATCTGAGACTTTGACCAGGTTACCGTATACTATAGTTGTGCTTTTTGACTAAACGGACCGAATGAATGAATGAATGAATATATTCGACTTCAAAATTTTCGAATAAACGAATGAATGAATAAATTCGACTTCAAATTTTTCGAATAAACGAATGAATGAATATATTCGACTTTAAATTTTCCGAATAAACGAATGAATGAATATATTCGACTTCAAAATTTTCGAATGAACGAATGAATGAATATACTCGATTCTCTATTTCGAATGAATGAATATCGAAAATCGAATAATTTCGAATAAATGAATTAATTTAACTACGGGCCAACCGAATTAAGAGTTTTGCGACGCTACTGCTTTGAAGAGGCAGCTTTCATGAATGGCATCGAAAGCTTCTGAACTGCTCAATATTTTCAATATTCCGCTCAGGCAGGGTTCATAAGTGGCGGCACGCAAAATCGATACGCATCGTTTCTACACTAGCAGCTGTCTGATGCCACCCACAGCGGTTCTATTCATACAACGCCAGCGCGTCACGAGCGGGCGTTTCGTTAGACCCCGTTCAGAGTTCATTCGCGTCACGACGCGATGTTATAATCAGCCTACATCTCGATCACGCTACGTCGCGTCGCGTCTTCGCTGGGTGTCCACAGTGAAGAGGCGCGATACATCTGAAATGACGTGCTTTCTCCTAGACCAATAGCGGTCGTATAGCGAGATGGGAGCCGTTCGGCCCGCCACGCGCCAGCGATTCCACCAGTGTTACTGTCTTAGTTGGGGATAGTGTTCGCGGAATTTCTGGATTAGGCGTGATTCGTAGCTTTTTCGCTTTTCGTGAATTTGTTACTTCGACATTGTCTGCCCTAACAAGTATGAGCCGCAGAACTTGCTGCTATTTGATATTTACTCCACCGCTTTGGGTATTACTCATTTTGCCACCTATTCGTTTTTATTTCGTTTCCAAAAATCGATAAAAAGAATAAAATCCAAATTAGCCATCGTCGACAGCCATAGAAGCACCTTGTCAAAGGTTGGGAAAAAATATACAAATCTCGCTCTATTGAGAATTCCCGTGCTTATTTTGATCTAGCGCATATGTCGTGGTCTCAATTGCCCTATCAATTTTCGCGGCTTTAGCTTTGGCTGCTAAAAAATGCTCACTCGGTACCCTGGATCTCCATCAAATTTCAGGTTCAACTTTGAGAACCGCTAAGTTTTGCTGAAAACCAAAAAAAGCGTTGGATGAAATACGATTCACACTTTCGACCAGCATTGCCCTTACCAGAAGGAAATTCCGGTCCGCAGTTGTGGACAAACGCTGTTGCAGCACGTAGTGTGATGAAGTCGTGCTGGGACGAAGGTTGATCGTGCCGGGACTACGTGGTCCCACCAGTATTGTCATCGTGTCGCGTGCTCATATAGCGGGTTTCTGCGATTGCGGACCGGGGATTTGCTCTGATAAAAGCACTTTTTCAAGTACTCGTCGAAAAAGATTTATTTTGAAACACATATCATCACTGGGAAGTTGAGGCGTTTCCATGTTTAATGAGGTTTGAGGCTGTGTTTGAGCTCATTACTCATCAGTTACGAATTACGATTAACGATTTACGAGGATTTGAAAATTACGATTAACGCAATTCAAAATTTCAGTTACGCACAGCCCTGACTCACACTACTGCTGGTGCACTGGCCCTTCGAAAAATTTCTGTGTATGATCCGGTAAAGGCTGTGTTAGATTATTCGAATATATTCGAAGATCGAATATGTTCGAATAATTGTCAGTGTCGATAGTCGATTTCGGATAATAATCGAATATGAGGTTTTTTCGATAGTCCATTTCGAATAATGATCGAATATCTGTTTTTTTCGATAGTCGATTTCGAATAATGATCGAATATCTGTTTTTTTCGATAGTCGATTTCGAATAATGATCGAGTATCTGTTTTTTTCGATAGTCGATTTCGAATAATAATCGAAAATCGGGATTTTTCGATTACTCGATAATCGAATAAATGATCGAATAATTTATTCGAATGTTTATTCGATTGCGAATATTCGAGCACAACTATACCGTATACCCACCGTAATCTGTTGAAAATCGATAAACGGGTTGCAGATTCGTGCTCAGCACTCCAGAAACCCCATACAGAAAAATGGTGTGCCATACCTATCCATTATGGTTGTGCCCTGGACCAAGAGACCGAATATCGAATAGGTTCGAATGACCCCCCTTCTTAACGTCCGATTTTTGAATAGATTCCAATACCCACCAGGAATGACCGGAGTTCCGCGTTCCGCGTTCCGAAACCCGCGGTTTCGCGCATTTTTTGGCATTCCGCGTTCCGAAAACCGCAGAAAACGCTGCGGAATGCGAGAATATCGGGGCACCTGGGACAGAAGAAAACATCAGATGATTCCTGAATTATTCCGAATTTCGCGTTCCCAAAACCGCATTTAAGCGCATTTTCAGGCGTTTTGCGCCCGATCTCCGAAACCCGAAAAAAATCCTGTTCCGAAACCCGAAAACCGATTTCCGAAATTTCATATTTTTATTCCGCTCATCACTGATACCCACCTTTTTTGACGTCCGATTTTTGAACATATTTGAATAGCCTCTTTTTTTTCGATTTTTCAATATATTCGAATGACTCTCTTTTTTCAAGGTCCGAATTTTGAATAGATTCGAATAAAATCCATTCGAATATATTCGAATAATTTTTCGAATAATCTCAAAGCGATAAACTGAAAACAGGCCAGGTGTGCTGTCAGTGGATCCTATACTTCGAAGTAAACTGGGTGCACATGCGTTACGATCCAGTGTGTGTCGCGCGCGCGGCGAACGCGGAAAAGCCGTCATGGTTTAGAAGAGTTATCAGCACCATATACGGCGAAACGGTCATCGTTAATGACATAAAATTAACGTAGCAAAGTTAATAATGCTTCAGGACATGCCAGTTTACATAAAAGCTGAGATGTCGCGTCGCCGCCCTATCCGTCGTGCGCGACGCTCACCGACCGCGACGCAGAACGCACGGGTGAGCAATGTCCGCTCCCCCTGTACCATACGCTCCGATTCAGCGTGCAACCTCGAAACCAAAATTCTGCTCGGACCCTGCCTTCCAGATCAAAAGGTTCATAGTTGCTGATGAAGTCCTATAAAGCTTACGTTCTCTCAATGTTGGAGTATGGTTTCCGTCTTGCTTAAATCTTTTTGACATTTATGATATGAAGAATTATATCGGAGGAACACACGGTCATCTACCGTACATCATAAATAGCGGCAACGGGGCAAATCTATTCGAAACCATTCGAAATTGTAACTATGCGAATGAATATTCGAATAGTAGGCTTCGATAATTGAAGAGATTCGAATACCCCTCTTTTTGAGTTCCGATATTTGAGTAGTATTCGAATATTGCGATTTTAGAAATTCCGATAATGAATACGTATTCGAATAGCAACTATTTGAATATATCGATTCGAATCTATTCAAATGGCACAACTACACTATCCATCCCTTCCGGAAATCGTCGAAAGTCGTCATTTGCCATCAAATTTTCCCCCCGATGGGAAGCTTTGAACGAATCAAGTCGAAAACTTTGAACAATCGACAAACGAACCCCAGATTCGTGATCAGCCCCCTGATTAACTCAACTAGGAAGGTTTTGAGTGAAATATGAAACATTTTTTTTGAAACGCTTCCAGAGCCTTCCCATTGGTATAAATAAACGCCCAAACGAAAATCCGTACAAGTCCAAAACGCTATCAGTCTGCGCGAAGTTCAGAAAATGTGCCTTCACACAAACTTTGCTCACGGGGGTAGTCTTGGGAGCTGAACACAATTATGAGGTCTATTTCCAAATTTCCAGGCGACTAATACACGTTTTTGATAGAAGAAAGGCGCTTAACAAACAATTGGAAGCTTAAGGCCTTCTGGGGGATCTGTATTTCATGGGTTCCCTGCGTATTCTTTTGAAAATTAAGAAACCAACTAAGAATTCAACTTCAGTACTTTAAATAACCCTTCATTGAAGTTTTTAGCCAAATTCATCCGAGAACTACAAACGTCACATTCAGCTGAGCTGCACGGGATATAAAAGTTGACAAGCTATAATTTTTTCCGTAGATGTCCGTAGCAAAATCCGAGTTCAGATTGGGAGAGAGCGTGCCAGAGTGGACGAAAAAACATTCGTCAGCTTTCTGATCCGGGGGAACACCATGCAAGGTTCCCTAGCTAGCATGGAGTGGTAGCGTTTTGGACTTGCACGGATTGCCGGTTGAGCGGTTACATATATCAACTAAAGGCACAGTACACCCTCAGACATGAATTTTTTGATTTTCATTTTATTGTGTTGTATACCCCTCCTGTATAACACTTGCCAAGTGCGAGATCTCAATTCTTCCAAATAAGCGAGATATAAGCGACCATCACGGGCCCGACCTCCTTCCTGATTTTCGACCTCATGATCGGCTGGATGGAAGGATGAATTTCAATCGAGTTTACGTTCTTGAGTCCATTACCAGTCTCATAATCCTGGCTCGCTCTCGTGCAACGATTGCGAGTGAAGTGAAATACAGGTCTAGGACAACTCGTCCATTAATTTTTTGCCCTCAAATAACAGGCTCTTTTGAGGAGCCTTAACTCCTTTCGTAGGGGGTCTTGAACACCGTCTCCAATTTTCAGCATGAAAACTGAAAAACAGTTTTCGGGGTTTACTGTGCCTTCAAGACGAACTGGAAGCGTTGGAGAAAAATATTTCAGATTCCACCTAAAACTGCCACCTGAAGTTAATTGATGTGCTGATCACGAATCTGAGGCTTAGAAAGGTTTATTTGTCGATTTTCCGAAGTTTTCAACTTCATTTGTTTGAGTCTTTCCATGGGGGGAACATTAGAGGGCAAAAGGCGACTTCTGACGATTTCCGGTACGCTACGACACAATGGCTCAAATTGTTTCACTTGGGGTTATTTGGAGTTCTGAGCAGGCGACTGAGATCAGCTTATCGATTTTTGATAGTTTACATTAGATTACGGTGGGTATACCGTAGTTTGGTCAAAGTCTCAGATTTTACTCAACATTTCTAAGCGGTCTTCATTCGGGTTTGATGTCCATAAGGCTTAATTGGAGACTTTTCCAAGAATAACATACGAGGTTGAAACGACCTTATATGTTCAGAGAGGCTGTAACTACATATGTGGTAGTATTCTCCGATCCCATGTATCCTCTGTAAAACCTCGTGATTCTCAGGACTCATGGCGCGAGCGCCGCGCGCGATTCTGCTCCCTCCGTCTGTCATGCGCTCTCTCAACTCAATGTCTCTAACCTCCGCTTGGCACCAGCTTGCGTAGAAACCATGGGAAATTCGCGGTTTAATAGCCTTTATGTTTTTATTATACCCAATAAAGCTACTTTATTCATTGATTTTATTCCAAGACAAGATCTAGGGAAAATCGAGGGCATGTACGATTATAACGTGTATTACAGTGAGGGTAGATGATGCTGTGAGTAGCCAAACGAGTGGAAGAATATGCGTTTTCAGGCCCGGAGAACGTTTTTTCCAGGTTTCTAAATGTGTAATGAGCCTACGAAACGGCCTGCGGGGGGTAGGGTAGCCGGTGTTCAAATCAGGGCTCTTATCTACCTGGACAATTCTGGTACCATCCTACCGCGCCGGAAAATATTAGTGGCCTCGAACACTCGATCGAGTCCTACCACTACGGCGACTCTCCACGCTGCGCCACAGAAGCCCCTATGATGAAAAGTTGTATGGTGAATAAGCTGGGACAGACTCCTATAAAGGTTTTCCCAGTCGCTTTTCGTAAAGTTATACATGTACCTACGCAATACACAACATTTCATGATATTGATGAAAAATTATAAAAATGTGTTTGACTATTGTAACCATTTGGTGCAAAACAAGGAAGGCCGTCTAGAAAACTGATTAGCCTCAAACACAAAGGATTACTGGAGGGTAGGAATGAGCTGCTTGTTAATTGAGTCTTGCAATAGAGTGTGTTCAATAGACGCTTTTCACGCGCCTTGCACTGGAATAATTTGATTCGTTCGTTCATGAGTAGAATCTCAATTTATCGTGAAAGAGACGTATCGCCGTCAATGCTTTCGATACTTGTGGCGAAGAAATGTTTAAAAAAACCCTATAGGATACTTGCTAAAATTAATCGGACATTAACAAGCCACACATGTAGAAAAACTGCGCAAATGCGAAGGAAACGCATCTTTGGTATCTCTTGTACCGAAACGTCGCCAACGTGTGTCGGAAACGTCATTTCTGTCGGCAGTGGACAATTTGATTATCAGAAAAAACCGTTTTCTAATGCTGTGACGCTAACTTCGAAAATGCATTTAGGCTTGAAAGAAACAGGGTCGTGACCTAGCCTAGACCTTGTTCTCTCCCAGATTGCGAAGTTTCAACTCTTGATTAATCCGTGAAAGCTCAAATTTTGAAACGCCCTGACGTCCCTAAACAGAAAATAGATGGTAACTGACGCACACTTAGGGTTCAGGGTGTAGGGAGGCCTTTTTCGTAATCAGCACATGGGGACTAGGGGTGTGCATTTCCCGTTTACCGATTTACCGATTTTCCGGATTTACCGGTGTTTTTCGGTAAATTTTCATTTACCGTTTTACCGAGTTTTTCTCGAAATTTACCAAAATTTTTACCGAAAAAAATTGGGTGTTTTTTGTCTAGTCGGCCTACTTCTTACTCGTATTTCACGGGTTTGCTAGTGTTATGGCATACCTTTGAAGCGATATCCTTCTTCTTCCTTCTTTTTGTTAGTCTTTCTCAACCTTGAATGTCCAAACGATCTCTTCACCCGGGGGGAGGGAAAAGAGGCACACCTTCTTGTGGACACCTTCTCGTGGACAGGAGAAACGAATAGGAGAACTAGTAATCATTCGGGCGACAGAAGAAACGAAATCGTTTGAGGGTAGCTAGTAATTCCAGGAATATCCAGGAAAAGCGCATAGCGATGTAAAAACGACTCGTCCGCGAGACGGTGCGCGCGCCATTCGCTCTAAGGTCCCTCCCATACTAGAGTGACTCTTCAAGCGCACCCCTTCACCCTTTAAGTTACGTGCTTCTTAATATCGAGATACTACTTCGAGAAATACATATTTTATTCGAAAATGTCACCAGGTTTGCAACGAAGCGGAGTCCTGAAGCAGATATTTCAGGAACTAGAAAAATTATTTTCGGAGCCCCCCGGACACAACACCGAGTCCACTGCAGTTCTGGAACGACTCCATTGTGAAGTCATCGTACCCGCACCTTTCCTCACTGTACAATAAGTACTTTTAGGCCCTAGTTATACACCAGCGGAATGAAAACATCTCGCGATGACATTGCCGCCGCTTGCTTCGTGGATCTGGGAATCGTCTGCAATATTGCAGACTGAAAATTCTCGGGCGTTTCAAGTGTATTTTATCGTTAATTCACGTCTCTATCACTTGTTTATTGCAGAGAGTTACTAGAAATCTATTGCTCCTGTCATAGCAGTGCTCATTATGTCGTTTTGGTGATATTTTAACAAATCTAGATCTGAAAAATAATCAGCTGATGGAAATTGGCAAATCTCCAACAGCGTAGGTCCCGCAAGGATACAGTATACGATGTCGCAGCGTGTGTAACTGCTCCGCACAGCCTTTCGGCGCGTTTTTCTGAGACAAAACTTCCTTTTGGCATGCATCAGCACAGTTAGGACGCACATACGTGGTAGTTGTCTTGCTGATTCCACAGCGTCCCGCCGGTGTATAACTACGCCCTTACCCACCTCCTGCCACAGTTGAGGCAGGAAGGATGTTTTCATCAGCTGGCCTGATTTTGAGTGACTACAGAAAGGCCTTGACGACAGAAAATTTTAAAATATTACTTTTTCTCAAAATCAACGTCCCTCTGATCAGGTTCAGCCGCTGAGCTCAGTTCAGTATGTAAAACTCACTCATTATTTGTACTATCCTCATGCACTATTGAAAATGATACATAAATATTATCGCTCCTTTGTGCTATAGTATGGGATGGGCACCAAAAACTCGAAGTCAGAATTTTTACCGAATTTTCCTTTTTTACCGTATTTACCGAAAAAAATCGGTAAAAACTTTCGGTAAAAAATTTACCGAAAAAAATTTTCCGCACACTCCTGATCGGGACGAATAAAAGAGTTTTGAAATTGTCCACTCGACTCTGGAAGAAAGCGACACTTTCGACTCTTCTCGGTGCAGAAGTTTTGCTTGGTGCTGTAAAAATCTTACTCGTATGCACTTTGTAACCATATTTTTTGTCTCATAACAAAAAAAAACTACACGACTGTGGAAAAAATCTTATATTGGATGAAATTACCACTCTCGACGTTGCAGGTTTCTTGATGGTGAAGAAGCCTACTCCACATTCAGACACTGATGTCACAACACCCGCGACTTATTTGTGAAAACAAGGAGCATCCGACAAACTTTGCAAAAAGACGTTCGAGTCGGAACATTTTTGCGAGTCGGTTGTTTCGGATACTGAGAACGCTGTGGCCATGTGCTCCTATTATTGGACGACTTGCTGCTACCCGGAAAACGTGGGCGCGGCAAAATCTTTGCAGTCTGTGCCACGTGCTTCTATTGCAGAGCGACGTGCTCCAGCAAGGGAAAAGGGGTGTGGGAAGGGAAAATTTTACCTCTTTATCACGTGCTTATATTACAAGACGTAGATACCGCAAAAAAATTTGTGCTCCAAACCGTCATGCTTTTTAGGCGAACAACCTCATATACTTGGAACGTGTTTTGCTAATTTAGCATAGAACCGATAAATTGACTGCTGCTTTCAGCGGGGAGAGGCGCGCGAGGCATGGCAAAGATTGACAACGGCAAACTTGCTGCAAATGCCTGTGGGTAGAGAAGGATTGGCTGCAAATCGCATCACAGCCCCGAAATTTTGAACCGCAGAGACCGAAAAAAATTTTTCATGTTTTTCATTTTTTTTTCGATATTGATTTTTTCTTCGCCAAAAACTGCGAAAAACGAAAAATGCACACCCCTGGTACCACAACATACAACATAAAGCGCAAAGTATCAGTGCGATCCGTGCCGAACCCGTGTATGCGACCGCTCCACTTCGTACTCCGCCCAATTGAAATCGTCGAGAAAGCTATACCTTGCCTTTTTTCCCAACAAGTTGTCTTCCAATCGTAAATTGAAGTGAAAACCTCTCCTATCTAAATCGCCGCAGAGCGTGGGGAATAGAACGCCTGCTATTAAACATTTGAATGTGCGTTACACTCCAATGAAATAGCCCTAGGCAAAACAAATTAGACTACTGGGTTAGCAGCTGTCATTGGAATATGTACTTTTCAGAAACTGTATCTACTTTAATGGATGTTGCGCTCCTCCAAAGACAAAAGCAACCTGAAAGCAAGTATTTCCATACACAATATGAGAAGAAATCGTTTCGTTTGATGTATCGGATGTCTGAACATCGCATTCAAGTCGTGGTGCTTAACCATTTAATATAGGAATACATGATTCAAATTTACCCAAATACATAACCTGGGCCGACAGCCTAAACTGAAACATTACAAAGCTAGAATTTCTGGAAAACACGGGCACATTCATTTAGCTTCAGTAGGTTTTGGTAAGGGAGCAGCCGACGTAGGGGAAAAATCATATTATTAGCAACAAGCACTTTAGCACTTTTCCTTCTCGCCATGTACGTTGATATCCAACGTCACATAAGTCATGTCATAGACTCCACCAATCCTATCGTGAGGCACAACGTAGTCACCAATGCGATGACAGCCCTGTAAATGTGTGATAAACGCTAGAAATTATCTAACAAGGGAAGTATGCTGGTTCCCTGAGCTTCATAGTTCAACAAATTTCTGATAATAGTTAGCAGAAGCTCTTCAGTTAAACGTTTGTTTTTTTCGAATGCTTGTTGTATTTCAGTTGACCTGAAGAAGGGCTTAGGCCCGAAACGTTGTCATCAAAACGTTTAAAGGCAGTGGTCACGATGAAAAACGTTATCGAAAAAACTACAAAAATCAGCTTAGATCAAAAACAGCTGAAAAACTATGAAGGTAGCGCGGTGAAAAACGGTCTACAATTAGAGTTTCTAGGGCCCAAAGAAGCTAGTTCGTGCACACGTGCACAGCGATGACGAAACAGATCGCAGTCTCATGCCGAGCAGTCAAAAATCATCGACATTCAGAGGACGAAATAAATGCAAATTTAACGAATAAAAACAGTTGAATAACGAAAGCATCACTTCAGTCAATGTTTTTGACTAGATGTGTACATAAATTCGAAGGTTCATTGATTGACATTCAATTTCAAGCTAGCTGATGTTCTTGATATAAGAGGTCATCGATGCCGATGATGTGGAGAGGGCTCGTCCACCATCAAAAGGCAAGAAAGTTCAGGTTTCAAATTCGGCCCAAAACAGTGGTTTTTTCGCGATTTTTTCTTATAGGTCCTACTACTCGAGACCCAGGAAAGGATTTGGAGAGAAAAAGACGACAAGCATATTTGATCGCGACCACTGCCTTTAAAGGCAGTGTTCACGATGAATATCGCACTCGAGTTCGACCCAAAAATGGAATTGTTGGGTCGTGAGGTAACTAATAGTGAAGAAACAGGGAAGAAAAACGTCCAGAATAAGTCAAAATAACGGTTTCTAAATTCAGGACGTGGACGAGAATCATGGGCCCTGCTGATTTCGGCAAGCGCGCGCTAATCTCGAAATCTGCGCGAAACGATAATGCTAACAGAGTTGCTTGGCCATTTGCCATCTAAACGTGTGCGGCGCCACAAGCTCGTCCGATTGGGGGCTAGTCCTTCTGCTTACCATTATCAGAAACAAAGAAAGTGTTTATGGCAGTGAACGCATCTGCAAAAAATGGCTTGTGTTGTTATTATCTCTTGGGCCTTCATAGTAGAACTGCGTAGTATCCAGCATAGCTTCGTTAAGGTGGAGACAGCGGTTCGAGGGGTGAAGGTGGTTGGATGGGTTGACGGACAAAAAGGTAAAGGTTGCCTTCTCACCCCAATTCGAAGAATGAACATAATTTTTAACCCCTCAATTTTTTGGTCTTCTCGTCTTTTTTGTGCCTCAAACTTCTTGAGGTAACCTGCCCTCTACCAAGAAATTACGGGCGTTCCGCCGGTAAAATTTTTATGTTCGGAGAAGGATATTGAATGCAAGTGATTTTTTTTCGAAATTTCCGTTAAATTCTTTGACCAAAAGCATTTTAGAGATCTACCGCCCTTTAGAACTCCGAACCAAGTTCGGCTTGCACAGTGCCAATTCTCCCATTATAACTTTTTTCCCCTCAAAAATGATAAAGGTTGGTGAAGGCTGTTTTCGAAATCCTTAAGAAATTCTGCATCGAACAGCGTTCTCAGGCTAAAAAGTACGTTCTCCTTCTTCCAGCCGATTTCGCTTTATGAAGTGCGTTTTTTGTGCTTGAACGTGTCGATTTTTCGTTCATAGCTTTTTTACGCAAAGAGATGGACCTTTGGTGAGTGTTATTTGCGAGATCCCCATAGAACTCTGCGTCGACTAGTGTTTCCAGGCTGGAAAAACATTCTCTCAATCCTTCAGCCTAATTCATTCTACGAAACCCTAGTTGTTCGCCTATACCTCTACAACAGTAGAAGATAGAGCCCTGTAAAAATTGTTTTTGGAAGTTACGTAAAATTTTGAGCCGAGTGGTATATCGCGTTCCTAACTTTGCCTTCCCCATAACCCAGCCAGGTCGGTGGAGCCGAGCTCCATTGTTGGCTCCAGTGAGACTCTGCGTCTCCTATTTACACCATACAGGCGAGAGCACTCCATAGAGATTACTATGGAGCTCGGCTCCACCGACCTCGCTGGCTTATGAAGCAAGCGAAGTTAGGAACCCGACATATCATTCTACGCAAAATTTTACCTAGATTTCAATAACACTTATCTCCAACGGGGAAAGAGCTATAGGCGAAAAACTGGTGTGGTGTAAAACGAATTATGCTGGAGGATAGAGAAAATATTTTTTTCCAACCTGGAAACATTGGTCGACGCAGAATGTTATGAGAATTTCGGAAGCAACCTTTACCAAAAGTTCATCTCTTAGCTTAAAAAAGTTACGAACGAAAAACCGACAAGTTCAAGCACAAAAAATGCATTTCTCGAACCGAAAGCGGTTGGAAGAGTGAGAAAGTATTTCTTGAATCTAGATGCAGAATTCACGTGGATTCCAAGAACAACCTTCACCAAAGATCTATGTGTACTCAGGCAAAGTGGGGCTTGGACAACAGGTTGATAAGTTGTCATCTCATAAACCGCTCCCCGTTGACAAGTCAAATTCCGCGTATTGTCAGCCTGAGACCTGCCCGTTGCCCAGCTACGTCCGCCTGTTGTCCGGCCGTTGACAACTCGATGTGTCGCGTTTAGCGGCCTATTTAGCTGCAGCATCCTACAGGACTGTTTCATCTAGCTTGGGAACTACTTTACACCGACACGAGTCGCGGTCGGTCGCCCATCCTCTACTGGGGTCACCACTGGATAGGCAGCACCTCCAGATGCTGGGCGGGGCCAAATTACCGCAAACTGGGATAAATGAACCGGGTGCGCTATCACCATTCGGAGCATGCCTGAAAAATGCGTCGTATACTTCCCTTGTATCCAGAGCGCTAGCTGTGCAACAGCTCGACATCGACCAGATCATAACTCGCGGCCAGGGCCCCGCCGAATATCGGCGCGTTGGCCAGCGGTGACTCATGGTGGGCGGATCAACCTGTTGTCGACGCCCCAGTTCGCCTGAGTAAGCTCAAAAAAAGTTATGGACGAAAAACCGACAATGACACCCATCCAATCTTGAACATGACTTGCATGAATGTCCGGTCACATACATTCTTTTTCGGGGCGCTTCACTGGTCGTCACCGGTTTTCCCAATGGTGAAGGTTCCCACCCCCCTCACCTGCCCAGAAGTGAAAGTTGGTGGAATTCCTGGCTCCACCCAACGAAGCTAGGGTATCCAGCCCCGAGCTCCAGGTTCCAAGAAGTTACAAGTTCAAGAAGGTCGTTTTTTACACTTTTTGTATCTTTCTAAGCTAGCAGTAATCTCTCGAAAATCTGGAAACAGACCTCGTAATCGTGTTTAGCGCCCAAAATAGCCCCCACTGGACATTTTTCGGTTAAAAGCACATCCCTCGAATTTTGTAAGGAGCTATGGCGTTTTGGACTTGTACAAATTGTTTGTTGACCGTTTCTTCCAGAAATTTTGGGTTCTGAAAGCGTTTAAATTATTAAAAATTTTGACCCTCATGGGAGTCGTTCGGTGTGTTTGTCACAAATTTTAGGATTACTGTTGTTTTCCTAGGACGATTTGAGGACAAAAGCGACTTTTAACGAATTCCGGAACGCTATGACAGAAATGGCTCAAAATGTTTTCCTAAGAGTTATTTGGAACGGTAAACACGAATCTGAAGTCCTGTTAGCGATTTTCTACAGCCCACGGTAATTTACGGCAGTTCGGTCAAAGTCCCAGAATTGACTCAAAATTTCTATGAGGGATTTCTCCGGGGTGCTGAATACGAAGTTAATGTCCGTTTGTCGATTTTCGAAATGCTTGTTTTCGAAAAATGGTTCTGCTCCCTAAATGACATTCTATCTACCGTAACCTACAGTAAGTCTATGAAATTCTGGACCCCGAATTCGTTTCAGCACCCCAATCAAACCCTATACACAAGTTTTGAGCAAAATCCGAGAACTTTTTTAAACACCTAAAAAATGCCTGATGGGCACTGCAGCCCTGTGTTACTATCGAGGCCCAGGGTGTACAAACAATACTAGTCGTTTTCGCAGATGCGTTTACCAATGGGAAACATTTTCTAGAAAGAAACCTTTTCCTAGAAAGTAAAATATATTTATATTTACATTAGCGTTCAAGGACAACTTTTGCAATGAAATTCAATTGCAAATGACCCGTCCAGTCCTATTGCTCCCTTGAGATGAGAGCTGTCCTGATGAGACTGTCCGCGTCTCATACGGACCGGCTCTATGTGAACAATTGAACGATTTGTTAGAAACCTATGGAGAACATCTTCAACGATCAACTCACCGGCTTTGTCAAGCAGTTGTGGGTTAGACGAATGAACGGCTCAATGCTGCCGACCTAAATCATAAATGTGCATTGATTTTCAAACATATGCGGTAACTCGTGTCTGAGCTCACCTCATCTTCTTGTCCAAAAAGCTCGAATTCACCCTCAGAATTGGTGTGCATCTCGGCCAGGAGATCGTTGGGGTCCACTGAGAAAAAATCCTATTGAAATCGAACTATTTATCAATCCCGCTAGAAACTCACGTGTGTCCTTGTCGTAAAGCTCAACATGAACATTTGCCAGACGTTTCTTGTTGCACACTGCGACGCCTTTCACGGTCACATTCTGCATTTTTCCGTAGACGGTGACGTAGCACAATGCAAGAGCGAGGAAAAGTACAAACAAACGCATAGTTAAAACCTGAAACCATGCGTATGAGTTAGTAGTGACACTTTTCTTAATGGATTTGAGACTGCGAAAAGAACTCGTAGCATACGTGTTGCAACCGTAAGCGAATCAGTGAAATATTCAGTAGTTGAACTACAGAGTGCTTTTAAAATATGATAGAAAGGATTCAAATATCATCCCGCTGACGTACATGCGTGTCTATTTGCCTTCTACGGTCTGTTCTTTTCTATGACACTCTCCTTCAAAAAAATTTATGCGTGAAGTCATTTTTGAAATACATTGTAAACAGGAGGCTGAAGGGTCCTCAAGTTTTACGAAGTAAATCACCTCGCAATCATATTTGATGATCGTTGCTACTTCCCGTATGAGCACGTGGGGAACTGCTCCAAGAAGGACATTCTGAAGCAGAAGCTTCCTGCTGGAAAAAGTATCATAGCTGAGGTCTTCGGACCCTCTACTAAAAGAATGCGAGAGCAAGTTGCTCGATTCAATACGTGGGCTCTGTCAATTCCTGCGCACCTAAATGTTCGTTATATTTCGCATTACCTGAAGAGATACAGGTTTCAGGCTGTCGTCAAGTGCGACTGAAGATTCTTCATCGAATTCTGTGCTTCTCATTAATTTTCTTTCAAAATCGATGATCGATCGACTTTATGGATTCTTGAAAGGAGTTGGTAATATGTATACAGATCTATGGGAAATCTTCAGGGAAACATGTGCTCGGAGTTAACGCATGCTCAGAAAAATGGAAACAAGTTACTTGTAACATATCTGAGACGATGTAAGTTGCCTGCGACTTATCTCAGGTCATTTAAGTTACATGTAACATATCGTCGGGATACTGCGTGCGGTGCACTTCCCATATGTTACATGTACCTTAAATGATCTGAGATAAGTCGCAAGTAACTTACATCGGCTCAGATAAGCTACAAATAACTTGTTTTCGATTTCTGAGAGGATTCTGTGTGCAGTGCGCCTCCGATATGTTACATGTGACTTAAATGGCACAATATAAGTCGCAAGTAACTTAAATCGGCCGAGAAGATATTTACAAGGGGGATGGACGCACACGGGGAGTCAGGCTTACGACTGGCGTTGCTGTTGGTTCATTTACCCAAGTTTGAGGTACTTGACCCCACACCAGCAGGGAAGGCTCCGCACAACACTTTTTTGCGTAGTGTGGTCTGAGACGTGCTCTCTGCGTCGCGTGTCGTCTGCGTCACGTGATGGCCAACCACAGTGAAAATATAAATGTAAGCTACATGTGACATAAGTGTAATTTACACGCAATATAAATTTAAGTTACATGCAATATAAATGTATGTTCACGTAATATAAATGTAAGTTACGTGAGACATTCAAGTAAGTTATATTTATGTTACAAGTAACTTGTTTTGATTTTTCTGAGTATGCGTCGCCAGAAAAATAAAAAAGTGGCGCGAATGCAGCTATTTCGAACACTGATCCAAAAATGGATTTCGGCAGTTTGCCCTCGCATTCTTTCAATAAAGGGTTCAGGGACTCCATCTATGATCCATTTTCAAGCGTATTTACTCTGCTTCAGAATGACCTTTTTAGGCAGTCGTATGGGGGGAACGAGCGAAAATTACCGAAGCCGACACAGTGTCGGGTTCTACTGTGAAAAATCAGAGACGCTTATAGCTTTCGTTCACCAATTGCTTCGAAAACATTTTCGCGCTTGTGCCTTTTGAGAGAGAGGTTTGATGAAAATGAAAGACTATACATGGTGACTGACACCGCAGAAATGTAGGCATGGCAAAGTTAGAAAGTTTTGTCACCATATTTAGAAACTACACAGTAGATGGAAGACCCATCAAGAGTATTTGACCCTTTTCCTTGAAGGTTCACGGTAAACTTCAATTTCGAGGATATCTGCTAGAGCGATTGCTGGCTCCCGTGTAAAGCTGAAGTGACGAACAAACTGGTAAAGACGCCCCAGAAGTATTAGGGGGACCGGAAAGTAATGTCGTTTCTGTGCATGCCAATACGTGATTGCCCTTTATCAGTTCATTGTCTGATTCATGGGCATGCCAAAGACATTGTGAGGTTGTAATGACTTCTTTACTTATAGACAATTGAATAACATTTTTAGTGATTTCGGGTAAAATGACCAGCTGAATACCAGAAGAGGTGCGCATCCGACATTGCATGCTTTTTGAGTTTCGCCAAGGAAGTAAAACAGTTGCTACCGAAAACATTTGCGATGTTTATCAATCGTCCACACCCTTCACATTCACAAAAAATTTATAAATGCCAAAGGTGGCTTTCCGAGTTCAAATCGGGAAATTTTGATCCTTCCGACTTGTTTCAGTCCAAGTATTTATGTATCTATCAGGAAGATTATCATCGTCAGACAAAAACGTGTCGAGGGCGGAAGTGGAAGGGAATCCGTGTCGGGACAGGGGCTCTCTACACATCGAGGGAGAAGTTGTCCCCTCTTTGCAGTTGGGAACGTCACACTACTCAATGCAAGCGAAGTGGTCCCGAGTGGAATTATAGCCGCGAAAAGCGGGACAACTCTTCCCTCGGTGTATAGAGAGACCCTATCCCTCCGTGTCCGACAACTGAGGCAATGTCGGTTAGTCTAAACCAACCTTGGTCGCCCATCCAAGAATATTTGAAGCATATTGGAAAAGTAAGCAGAGCAGTATCTGTTCGAACTTAACGTTAGAAAACGACCCTAACCAATACGTTTATACATTAAATATTCTCCAAATTTTAGTGGCCTCGTTTTTCACAGGTAACTAGCACCATAGAACATACTCATGCGACTGGAGTAGTCCAAGCCAGAGAATAATGTCACTGATAAGAAGCATTACAGTGCCTTTCTCGCCACTTCTCCGTAAGTTCGGTGAGAGTTTAAACGCATTGTTTTATGGTTTCCGTATTCGATTTAGTCTGGCACATGAACCAGGAGGTGGTTCTTGTCCGTAATGAAGGGTTCGATGATGCGAAAAAACATTTCTTGCATACGATGCAGGAGTTCGCATTGCTCGTGAATGTTCGTTCTTTTATGTGGGTGCATGTATTGTGTAGAGAAGAAGATATGTCAACAAAGGAGAACTGTCTATTTGGACGAATGTGAAGGGTGTGGACGAAGTTATATCGAGGAGACGATGCGACCCCTATATGGAAGACTGGACGAACATTCCCGAGCAATGCGAAATCCTGCATCGTATGCAAGGAATGTTTTCTTTTCGCATCATCGCTTCCTTCACCGCGGACATGAGCCGCCTCCAGGCATAAAAGTTCGCGTTTTCCACTGGGCAGTGGAGGCCCCACTTAAAAGGAAACTTTTGGAAACTCTCGCAATCAAGCGCCTATCCCCTGAAATCAATAACAGGGATGAGTTAGTCGACACAATGAAGCTAGTCGCGTGGTTAACTATTTACGTTATTCAAAAGACAGCTCTTGTCAATGTGTAGACTTTTTAACCGACCAGGCAGCGCTAGTTCGTGAGGCCCTATTATTGAGCACTTCGGGGTGGAACCTCAAGTTCCTGTTTTGCAGCTCGCACGACAAAAAACCCACTTCGGCTGCTGGATTCATAAGTTAACGACTCCGTAGACTGTAATGTTTGTTGTTCTATATGCAATGTGTAGGTCTGACGAGGGTTTTAATAAACCGAAAGCTAACCAATAAAAAGTCAAGGGCAGTGTTCACGAAGAAAAAGTTGCAAGTTTTTTTTGGCTTAAACGTCAGGTTTGGGTCCCCCTTAGAAGATTAAGAACGGAAGTGCGACGAAAAACTGCCGAATTGCCGAAAAAAAATCAACCCATTGGGCCACTCCGCCCACGTCCTATAACAGTTGCCCTGAATTTGTGGTTAGATGAGCGATGGTTTCCGATCAAAAACCCTTCCCTTCATTCTCAACTTCTCTTTTTACTCAGGTCAGCTCGCACACATCGGCTGCGAAAAAACGGGAGTTACAAGCCTCGGACAACTCGTCCACAATGCTTCCCTTGCTGGATTCCTAGGGGCCATAACTCCGTTTCCAGGGGCTTGTACGATTCCAGGCACATCAATGAAATCAGCATGGGACAGTTTTCAAGATAGGCGGAAAAACAGAAAAATCAATTTTATCGTGAACACTGCCTTTAAGAACAGGAAGTCTTCACAACAAAACATAGGAAGATCAGTAGATAATCACGAGACCTCGGGACAGCAGTATCTTAGAAACTCCCTTTAAACTCAATGTTTTCGGATCCAAACAACAATCTCGGAACGCTTGCGAAAGCGGGGAAGTTAACGACTTTTACCGGCTGCAGCACACGGCTCCCACGAAATGCTCAGTCTGCCGCAAGCGTCACAAAAAAATCAAAATAACCAATGACCGCAGTTGAGATGTGTTAAACCAGCAAGACATCGAGTCTCCACCAGCGTAATGCTTGGATACGGCCACTTTGGCTAGACTTGCGACGCTTCTAACGACGTAAGAGTTCCAGAACAGGCGGAACGATTCTATTAGCTTCGACATTCCAACAATTTTGTAAAGGCATTTCGTCAAATTCAGTCGAGCGGATAAGGATCTGCAGAGTTGCAGAGACCGTCGAGTGGACGCCGAGCGTCAGCCTCGACGCGGCTACAAAAATGTGTCGAAACATCATCGTCGCGGAGTCGGTTGCAGTTCGCAGGCAGTGATGTAGTGCCGTCGCGGCGTCAGTACACCGCGGTGCCCCCTCGTCGCCCTTCACGCCGCGTAGGTCGCCATCGTCGCGGAATGTAATCGATATTGCATCACACAGTGCTGTTCGTCGCTGCGAGCAACGCCGCAACTTCAACTCTGCGGACCCCTATGGACGAGAAGTGATCGTTGCAGCTGGCCGTGCGGCGCTTGCGAAATCATCGGTCAGCGAGGTTCCGAGAGGTTCCTTCCATGAAATGAATGCAGTTTTCAGCTGTGAGTAGATCTACTTGCGGTCTGCATTAAGGGTTATCCCTCGCTGTGTATCACATAGAAGTCCCAGAAAATTGTTGGGAATTTCTTCTAGTACAACGGCAGGGCCTCAACTGATTTTGATGGGCAACAAGTGGTTCTGTGGGCGAAAATGCACACAAAGACTCCACGATTTCCTTTTCACGCCCAGAAAATTCCCTTTGAGCCCAGGTGTAATATTGCTCCAACTGATTTTATGTGAAACTGCACGCAAGATATCGCCGGATTCGCGTGAGTTGAAGCAGCCTCGTCTATCGATCACCGCACTGAACCACAGCTAAAGCCTGTTCGGTCTGCATGATATCCTGTTCGAAGTGGCATTATAGTACAGGAGCAAGGTGACGCATTATCTTCAGGTTTGGCAAAAGACGTCAAATTTGTCTATTTACAAGGAAAATTTAGGAATAGTATTCCTACTAAATTCGGGGAAGCTGACAATTCTGATTTCATCTACCATGTAAACCAGCTAGCAAAATAGGTGTTTGAAGAAAACTTTTCACCAGCTCCGCTCCTTGCTTTTTCAAAGATAGATGGACAAGCGAACCATTGAAACATGAAACATGAATGTATGGAAATAATGGGGAATAAATTTTAGGAAAACCATGTTCTGAGCAGGAGGTTGCTCCCTTGGCTGTACCGCCCGACCATGTTTCAAAAACTGGCCTGTCCTTCAGTTGTTCTAGAAACGTTTGGTTTTATAGGCTAAAAATCTTTGCTTAAGAAGTATGCCGAGAAGAATAAGAACTGAAATTAAGCACATAGAGCAGAATATGATATGCTGCCCCCAATGATAGCTCAAGAAAAACGCCAGACATACATATATAACCCTGTTTCCTATCACACAGGTTCCTCCATAATTAATTTATCAGCGGACCCTTAAAGTGTTCATCTCGTAGTCAGTAGAGCGGAATTGCAGCATAAGAAGACGGATCAGAACTGTGGACTAAACTTCATGCCGACCGGTGGCGCTTTTTATATGAGCTCGATGGCAGCAGCTGCGCTCAGAGCGGTCAAAACATAACCATCGATCTCATCAGTTGCACAAAATCTGAATCTCATCTAGGCAACAAGTTTCACAACTGACACACAGGGGTTGCTCTGATTTTGTTTTTGTAATATAGCACGGGTATGCGGTTTGTGTGCACACACACGTCAAGGCACATAATTTTCTACGAGCGAATGTTTTTCGGTGGTGGTCCAAGAAAGAAAATCTACAACAGAGCAGGATAAAAAACAGAGTGAGCCTTTGGGTATAGCACATCTCATGAGGTAAGTATTGACAATTGGACAGAGGTCTCATTGCATACGAAACATACATCTCTACGACTGATTTTGGTCTAGAACTCGAACTTCCCTTCCATAGGAGATCACGTGGACGTGCTGCGAGAACCTGGGCACTCCATTGAAGAAACCCCTGCATATACAACGCATTCCATCAGTTGCGTCGGCACACTGTATGTTCTCAGGTTACACGTAAGACCAACAATCCTAGAGGAATATCGAGAATGCTGAAATCAGGGCGAAAACGGCGGAAATGTTGATAGTTGTGTAATAGAACGAATCAGCTTCGCTCAGCTCATTGCCATTCTTTGGCCTGATTTCTCCAGGGGGACTACCTGAAGATGGATCAAACAAGTCGAAAACATAGCAAGAGCTACTAGAAGGAGATAAAAAAGCGGCTCAGGTGGCCAATACAAAGGAGGATCTTGGCAATAAAATCGATGAAGACGACGTCCTTGAAGCTGCCGTCATCCTGGTAATCGCCGGGCACTTGTTCGCTTCTATGGTGTCTATTCCGACTAAATTGGTGATGAAGTAGACTACTTTCAGGACTTTCCCCACTTCTGACAACACTTGAAGAGGATACTGTTCTTGTCCCGTTGTTGACGGTGTCTAGACCCGACTGGCTCTAGAGAATCGACTCAAAGACCCTTACATCGAACCAAGTGGACGCCTACAATATAAGAATATTTAAAAATGCCCATTCAGAATTGCTCCGTCATCAAAGTCGGGAGTGAATGATAATCTTGCTGTCTGTGGGAGCCAGTCTCGCTTCTCTCAATCCCAAGGTCATAACATTTAACTTCTCGGCTAGCTGGCACATATTCTGGACACCGCTAGCTGGCACATATTCTGGACACCATTTCCATTGAATGTGTCTGAGGTGTGTCACTCACGAGGGACGATCCCCCGGGGGAGGAGACGTCCTGAAAAAAGTTCTTCTGAGAGTTGTGGGGAATGGATAGAGCAACAATAATCTATGTTCGGTTTTTCCTAAGGGCCATCCGGTAGAGCGAAAATTTGAAAAAACTTGAAGAATTAGCGGGCACATTCTCTTCAAACGTCCACCATGGCTGTGCTTTCGGTTTTTCAGAAGAGAAAGCTGGCTGGCTACAATATCTAACACCCAACTACCTCAATATGCTTTATTTGGATCAATATGGAGAGAAAAAAATTTCGTTTTTTTTTCGCCTTTTTTCGCCCAAAATAATCAAAAAAAATTCTGCGTGATCGGGCCAAGTTTAGTAATTTTCGATGGAGGGTCAGCAGGTGTATTGTGCAACCGATTGTCGCCTTCTGAAAATGAAAACTGCGGTCATGATGATAATTTTTACCAAAGGGTTCATCGCTTTGTTTCTTGCAATGATAACGGATTTTCTACGATTTTTCGCAAACGACTGTTATGTGTTCAAGAAAGGTGTTTTTCTTTACTCGATAAAAGTAAAACAAAGTTACAAGATGTTCACACTGCAGTATTTCTCAATGAAACCGAAATGCTAGCACAAGAAGGTGAGAAGAATAATTTTTGAATCAGGTGAGGAAATGCTCATATACTACATGGATACACGCGACAGAAATCGTAAATCCAGTAAGATTGGAAAAAGCAAGTAAAATGTGAATGAGGAACCTCGTGGATAAACAATCGAAGAAATGCAAACAATTTTTCCAGAACTCACTCCAGTTGCTCCGAGTAGGGGGTTACAGGTAGTTTCAAACGATTTTTTTTTCTGGAATATCGGAAGGCCCTTAGGAAAAATCGAACATAGATTTTTGTTACTCTATCCATCCCCCACAACCCTCAGAAGAGCTTTTTTCGAGACGTCTCCTCCCCTGGGGGGTCGTCCCTTGTCAGAGAGACTGATCCAGATTAGAGGCACTTCAGGACCGTTGATGGGCTCAAAAGTGCGATTCCTGATTCACGGAAGAGAAACAGGGTAAGGCTGATATAGAAGTTTTGAACTTCTATGCTTTCAAACTTGAATTTCATGTGGGAGTTCCCACTACACCTTAATTTGCAGTGATGGACCCATTCTTCGTAATTCTACTGCCGTACAGACAAGTGCCTCTATAGTTTTGAAACAATGCAAAAAGAAAAATTTCATAAAATTTGCTACTATTAAATATTGCAGCGGAATCTATTCTAGAGTAGTGTGAACGGAAACAAGTGGCCAAAAGTGCTGAAGGGTGCCGGCAACTTTTTATCGATCTAGTTATCCTAGGAAAAGAGGCTGCTTATTCAGTTATGAAACGCACTGTATCTACCACGTGATTCTGAAAGCGTTCAAGAAAATGTTGATTCACTTGCTGGCGTTTGACCGGGTGATCAACCACTCAACTCGGCCGTTTGGATGCCATTTGCTACGGTCTGTGATAGCTGTGGTGTGATTATAGGATACGAGGGGGTTAGTTTGGATTCACAAAAGCTCGGATCTTAATGCTTTAGAGACGGAGTAGTTAGTTTGGAACTTGCCTATTCCTTTCTGAAGCGGGCGTTAGCGCGCGAGAACGAGCGTGCACAGGCGCGCGTGAGCGGCTAGGAAACCGTGCGACAACGATCAACATCGATTTTGTGTAATCGCACGCTGCCATAAAGGAAGAGCGCTGCAGTAGAGTCAAAACTGGGAGCAATTTCCTGCAATATTCGTGAGTTTTGATCGGAATACATGCGGCGTTGATTTCTTGCGATTTTAGCTCTCTCTTAAAATATGTATCTTCATCCAGATTGATTTTTTTCCTCTCAATGACAACTTTCGGACATGCTTTAAAGAGCTTCAAAAACTCGCCTTTGGGATCTTCGATGCTCCGCGTCCAATGAACGCCAGTGTTTGTCTGCTAAAATCACACGAAGTTCAGGACTTCGGAATTTGGGGTATGTGATATCATTGTGCCACACACTAGCAAAGCCTCATTAACAATAAACAAACACATATACTTTTTTCTATCAAGCCCAAGGCACCTTAGACACGACTAGGCACAGCAAACCTAGATAGTATGTTTGGCAAGGGCATAAATAATTACTTCGGCTGGAGATGTTCAAACACTAATCATGATATAGAACTTTATTGGTTCTGAAAATATTTACAATGCCGTAGTCTCTTAATATATTTTGATGAAGAACCTTGAGAGATGATAGCAGTTCAATCACATTTGATGTTCAAGAAATGTCGATTAGCACTTCTCCTTCTCGCCTTTCACGACGATATCCAAGGTGACGTAGGTCATGTCGTATACATCGCCAATTTTGTCCTTTGGAATGTCGTAGTCAGCGATTCGGGTGCATCCCTGCAGAGCATTTTTTATGAACATTTTCACATGGAAGGGTGACTAGGATGAAAAATGCCCTCTTTCACTGAAGGGAAGAAGAAACCACAATTGATTTTTTGGTCTCAGGCTCAGTATTAGGTCCAATAAAGGACAATCACAAAAACGAAGACCGCGAAGGCCTTACCGCACAGCTTTTAATCACTCGAGAATAACTTCAATAATCTATAAGAATGAGGAGTCTACAGTCATTCTGAATGACAGCACTGAACTCACGCGGGAACGGTCGCGGTGGGTCCAATGAAGAGGGAAGGTTGGGAAATCATTCTCGGGCTAAGTTTGAGTTGATTTCTGAACGTTTTACAGCAATTGCTGCTGTAAAGATCACTTTCGCGTCGTGGATTAGCTGGAATCATACAAAATGGAGTTAAAGGCACCGTACATGCTGAAAGCCCCTCACCGTTTTTTTGGTTTTGAATCAATGGTCAGGCCCGCCTGAGAACGTACGTAGAGTTTGTTGGGTCTGCATTATTGTGAAGATATAGGGGGCCGAATGCTTTCATCAAAAAATCTTGTCGAATGAAGCCGACGAACATCTGGCATCGAATGAGAAAAGAGGTTAACTTATCAACAAATGATATATCAAAATTGATATAGTGCAAATGAGTGGAAGTTGATGAAATATATAATAGGAGCACGTGGTAACATGACGATTCCCGACGACAGACTCTTCCTTTCTCAAAACTCAAGAGTGGATTGAGGAAATTTCGGTTCCATAGAGCAGTTCTCAGTGGCTTTTCTGCTGGTTTTTCAACGTACATAGCTGTTATACAGGGTGCTAGAGCTCCCATCATATATGCAAACTCAAAAACAATGCTCATCGTGAACGATGCCTTTATCTGAAATAACGATTACCAAGAAGGGAGCTATAGAAAGACAGGAAAGACTCTGTCGCAGATCCGTAGCGCTCGTGGCGCTCTAATGCCAGAGTTTGAAATAGTTTGGCGCGAATTCCAAACTCTCGTTTCAATTTCAATTGGAAATTGATTTTTTCTCGCGAATTTTCTTTTTTTCTTTGCACATATTCGCCACTATCGTTTCCTGAAGTCTACAATATATCAAACTTGTTAAATAAGTTCGTAGTATGTCTGTAGCATATCAATAACATGGAAATTATGTTTTAAATTTGCAAGAGCGATGATTATGAAAGAAACACCTGAGCCATTCATAAAAACTACTGGACTTCCTCCGGAACCATTCTGTCTCAAAAGTGTTGCGAAGCTTTCTGGAAACTTTTGAAGATTTTAGTCATTTGTGCTAGCCCAAGCTTCACTGAGGCTGCCAACTTGACTAATAGCCACCAACTGTTGCTTGTGTATGTTGCTGTTTTTAGAGTGTAGCCGAGGGTTACAACGCCTTGCAGCCCACCACCACTCACTAATCTCAAGTCAAATTGACTTCGTTCAAAGTCCGTTTCAGCTATGATAGATTTTTCGAGGTCAAGGCAAGTTTATCGGATCGAAGACATCTTGGATGCCATTGTCGAAAATATTTTCGAAATCGAAGGGCAATGATTAGAAAACAAAGCGAGTCAGCAGTGTTCGTTGAGGCATGTACTATATAGCGTTGGACATCGAACACACTAGTATTAATATTATTATTCTATCACATGGGCGCGTGTGGGGCAACGGCAAGACGCGCCATAGTCGCGCAAATGGTTGACTGATCGATCCTCGTTCAAAGTCATCCAAACCTTCTATCCCTCCGGGGTCGACAAATTGGCACTAGACTTATCTGAAAGGATAAGAGCACCGACTTAAGCATCGGGTGGCCCCAGCCAGTCACTGCATTGGCCCAATACAGATTCAAACGCCTCTACAATTATGAATGGAGGTCGAATGTGTGACGCATCACTAGAGGGATTGATATACGCCAAGTACGTTATCCTTTTATCTATCAAACATCGTTGAGTTCAAGTTCGTCAAAAAATTACTATGAAAAAAAAACCAATTTTCTTAAGAATGTTCCTGGCTGCAGGAATAACGTCAGCATACCTTCCAGCATACCCACACCCAAGAAACTCCTCTCACAACTCAGTATGCCGGAAAAATTTTGTTGCAATGCAAACAATCTCATACCGACGTCGTTTTTTTCGCATTTAAGAAGTGGTTCCGGTTTGAATAGCTTTTGTCCTATAATAAAAAAAAGCTCATGAATACTCACCGGCTTCGTGTTGCAGTTGTGATGAATGCGAAGGAAGGGCTCGATGCTTCCGACCTAAATGAATACATTGCAGGAAATCCTTACTATGAAGACGGTATTCGAATTTTTTTACTTCTTTACTATTCCCATCAGTTAAAAAACAACCTCATCTTCCTGTCCGTACAAGCTGAATTCGCCATCCTTATTGGTATGAACCTCAGCCAGAAGATCGTTGGGGTCCACTGAAAAATAAATGTTGAGAATAATTCAAGTGAAATACTATTCTGTCAAGAGAGTCCTTCACCAAACGATGGTCAACGAATGTGCTGTGAAAGTGTGCTCACATCTACTCTCTACTCAGATATTTGTGGGGAAGTTCCCGAGGACAATAGACCTGATTTAGTCGTTGTCACTCGGTCGAGGGGAGAAGAGCGAGACGTCCCCTTCTGAGGGGACGTCTCGCCCCTTCCCTCGAATTATTCACGACGAATGACGCTCGAAACAGTCGATTGCGGGGGGAGAACAAGAAAGTTCGCTTCACTGCTGTTCCCATGCCCCCCCCCCTGAGCATGATGAACGGAAAAAGAAAGCCGCAGTGTATACGATAATGCAAACTGGTCATTCTCGAGGTGGTCTCGCACTTCGCAAGTTAGGAGAGCAGACCTGATACTCAAAGTCGGTGTAAGGTATCTCTGTCCAGATTATCAGGGGAGATAACAAGCTTCCCTGTTACCTTTCGTCAAAGGTGATTATTTTTGGCACCATTCCTGCCTTCGAAGAACAGAAAACTGTTGAAAACAGCGAGTTTCGGCAAGCTGACTTTTGATAAGTTAAAGGCAGCATACACGCTCGCAAGCGTAGTCGAGATAACAGCATAGATAGGTCCGCACGGCCCGTACCATGTCGTCAACGACGTTTGAAGCGCTGAAAACTGTCCAGGATGACAATATTTGACAATGTTTGAGCAATCTTGCCTTCCACGCCCGTATTTTCACACCCCTTCGAGTAACAGAATGAGAATCGATACTTGAGAGAACATGTGATAACTTAGAACGATAGCACTATAAAAAGGGAGTGCAGTAGAGAAAAAACTCGATTTACCTCAATATAACATGTTTGTGCACTGATAAAATCCTCCATTTCAAGAGGTCAGCCAAAGCAGAGCGGCATTCTCGAAAGTGGACAAGAGTCATTAGGTATGCAGACATGTTATACTCAAGTAAACCAAGCTAATTCTCTCGTGCACCCCCATTTGATAGTGCTATCACTCTCAATTATCACACGTTTTCACAAGTATCGATTCTCATTCTGTTACTCGAAGGGGTGTGAAAATACGGGCGTGGAAGGCAAGATTGCTCAAACATTGTCAAATATTGTCATCCTGGACAGTTTTCAGCGCTTCAAACGTCGTTGACGACATAGTACGGGCCGTGCGGACCTATCTATGCTGTTATCTCGACTATGCTTGCGAGCGTGTATGCTGCCTTTAATGACCAATGGGGTTGAGTCGCGACAGCTTGTGGAAGACTGGCGATCCTGAGAACAAGGGAAGACCTGCTAGTTGGAGGTCCCCGCCGCCTCCGCTCGATTTGGGGTGGTTCCCCAGTTGTTTCGAGGGAAGTTCAGCTGTCGTTTTCGGGAACTTCTCCACGAATGTCTGAGTAAGGGCGTTCATCGCTATTCGAGAGACTCTACCTGTTTCGAATTCCGCATAAAAATGTTTGGGACGTTTTTGGCATCAAAACACTCCAAATTCCCCTTCTTCTCTCCTTTCTATCCATCAGTGCTATTCAAGTCTATAAAACACTGCAGACTTGTGAAGACTAACGTCGGCATGGATCGTGAAGAGACTTCGCGTTCACTGTTGAAGGTTGGCGTAAAGTCGGTGCCATATGCTGTAGAATAGGTGCGCCGAGTTTGCGCTAACCTTCAACAGTGAACGCAAAGTTTCTTCCCGATCTACGCCGATGGTATGTAGCTCATTTTTTTCAAAACGGACTCACGATATTTCATCAATGGGACAAATTTGACGGTTCAAAGAATTTTTCTATATTGACAACTCCTATCATATCTTCATTTTGCGAAGACTTCAGTCCACCAAACTTCATCAGTAAATGTTATGGACAGTATCCTATCTATTAACAGTTATTTTGTTAATTACACTATGTAACACGATTTTTGTTCCTGGCGCTTAAGTGTTATATTTCAATTGCTTATGTTTAAAATATGTGCAAAAATTACTTCATCGAAAACAAACCTCGCTTACACTACAACAGCACGAGGAAATCCCGTTTTTTGTGAAAATAGAAAGATTTATATTCATTTTCGGCATTATGAATGGGTAAAAACAAAAAATGCACAAGTAATAGACAAACACAGTCGGAAACCACACAACAAGGTTCAGAAATGTGTAGCTTTTCTAGATTTACGCTTGTACTGTGAATCTCTCTCGAAGTTGCACCCAAATATATGTAGTCCCTCATCATGTTTCATTATACTGTCCTTGGTAACGACTCTGTCCGAGGCTAAAGTCAGGGCTGGTATATTCGTCGGACCACAGATCAAGAAGGTCATAAATTGTGAGGATTTCGCTAAGCGTTGAACAGAACGGAGAGAACGGCTTCGGGCAGTTCCGCTGCAGTTGTTCACGACTTCCTAGGTCATCACAAAGCTGAAAACTATGAAGATTTGGCGCACTCTCATGAAGAATTACGTCAAAATAGGATGCAGAATTCTTCTGAAAGTCCATATCATTGATTCGCATCTTGACTAATTCAACGAGCAAGGCGAGCCCTTTCATCAAGATATATTGGACTTTGAACGTCATTACCAAAGACAATACATATAACGGAACATGATGAGGGACTACATTTGGGTGCAACTTCAAGAGAGTGATCCACAGTACAATTGTAAATCTAGGAAATCTATACATATCTGAACGTTTTTGAGCGGATTCCGACTAAGTTTGTCTATTCATCGTGCATTTTCTGTTTTTACCTGATCATAGTGCCAAAAATGGATTAAAATCTTTCCATTTTCGCAGAAAAAAACGCGCCTTCTTCGTTGTCGAGTGAGCAAAGCTTGTGCTTACTGAAGTCATTTTTCACATACAATAGACATAAACAATTCAAATATAACATTTAGAAGCCAGGAACAAATATTGTCGTACATAAACAAGCCATTTTCCAAATTTCATTGTCCTTATCACAAAAGCGAAGTTTTCCTGGGATAACAGCGATTTCCTGTCTGTTCTAGACCTAACGGGTCAGGAAAACACAATTTCGACCCAGCAACAGGAAAAAATGAAAATTTGTTACATAGTGTTACCGACCGTTTTTTTTTATTCGACTTTTGCACTTCTTCCTGCATTAAAATAATTATTAATAATGGCGAAATAGTCACCATCAAAAATGACATTGACCACCACTATCAACTATATATTTGGGTGCCCCAAAGTTGTTGTATATTGAAGATATGAGCAAAATTGGAAATTTTGCGAAATTTTTGAAAAATGCGAAATCCGTAGTACTGGAAAAAATTCAGTGGCCGTCCTGGTTTATTTTTAATCTGATACTCACAGGGTTCGAATGTTCTATTAACATGACCATTTTTGACAGAAGGAAAGAAAAGAAGCAGAGACTTTCAGGGTTTTTGTTGCTAAAACATGTGATGCAAAATTCGAAGCAGAAAGAGTTTTCGAGAAGCGACGAACGCCGTGTGATATAGGGGACATCTTAGTCGACGCGGGTTTCGTGGATGCATCCTCGCGGTTCTAACACGAAACCGCTGCGATGCTTTCGCGGCGAGGTTGAGGCGTTGTCTAGGCGCAAGACATTGCACCAAAATCGTCTCGGCACAGTGATATTCGCCACGGTACTCTCGAGGAATTATCGCGGCACAGCCGAGGGTCGCGGTACCTTCCCGACACTCTCGCGGCAAGTTTCATCAGACTACGCTCTAAAGACTTGATCGGAAGGACCAAATCCCAAGAGCGATATTGTACTCTCAGGTATGCAGAAGCTAAACAATCGCTCAGCACTTTCCTTCCTATTGAAATTGAGAATACATAGATACTCACAAGTGTCTCTGTCATAGAGCTGGACGTGTTGGTTGGCCATTCTCTTCTTCTGGCACACAGCAACTCCCTTGACGGTCACATTCTGCAGTTTCGCGGAAACGGAAAGTGCACAGAAGGCAACAACTACCAGCAATGCAAGGCACTTCATCTGTAACAACTCTTGATCAGCACCAATAAGCATAGGCATCGGATTCCATAAGCAAATCAGAAAAGGCACGGCATACACAATCATTGGAGTTAATGAGTGCAAGATTAGAAAAAGTTGGACAACAACTTCACAGATCTTGAAGAAGAGGAAAATGAGAAATTTACAGCGAAAAGTACATGAAAACGGACGAGTTTTTTCCGTCTCTCTCCATTCGCTCACAAGACAATTCTATTCAAGGCCACTTCAACTTGTTAGTGTTTAGAACAGCTGAAGACAAGTTGACTGGTTCGTTTTTATGTTCTCGAGCAGCAAGTCGAAAATTTGTACTGGTTTTGAGTTGCCATGAAAGGTGGAAGGAAACGGTGTGCTCAGAAGTAAGGCTGCCAGAATACATTAACCTAGAGGAAGAAAAGAAGAACCCGTTCTAATCTTTATCCTCTCAAATGTTGCTGCAGAAGATATTGTGCAAACTATTCTGTCTATTCGCAGTGATTTGTTCTGTTCAAGGAGAACTGAAAGAAAACTTCCTAGAAACAGTAGAAATGCGCGAAGCTAAGTGCAGCTCAGAAGTGTACAATTCTCAGGATAGGATAGCTTTTAAACAGCAGGCGCGACTTCTGGGTGTGTCCACTCCAATGAGAAATTACACGCCGTTTAATAGTCTGAAACAGATGACGGGTCGGCAGCTCTCGTGATATGTGGGTGGATAGGAGATGCGTTCGTCTTCGATGAGTCACTGCTCGGAGATCGAAGAGCTTTTTGAAATTCCACAACACAAGATACATTAATCATACCTACAGGGAATTGACTTATCTTAGGCTAGGGATTGCTTTCAGGAATGTGTGTGGAAAAAATTGCAAATCGCTAAACGCTAGTTATTCGAAGAGTCACAACCCCCCTCAGTCGTTAACCGTTAAAAGATAATCGTTGAGAATATGAAAATCCACAAGAAGCATCGACTGTACTGAAGACCAAACCTTCAATACAGGTCATGCTTTCTAAATGGTAGCGAAATTTCAAACTCTATCCCGTCGGCATATGTGCGTGTCCGCTTCCGGTGGTCCGTTCTTTTCTCTGAAACTCTCGCAAAAAAATCAAATTTTGGAGCGTAAAATCGTTATTGAAATAAATGGTGGACAGAAGCCTAAGGAGATTCCAGCTCGGGCAAAATAAATTGCCTCGTAGTCACCTTCGATGACCGTTGCTACTTCCCGTACTTATGCGAACGTAGACAACTGCTCCAAAGGGGCCATTCTGTAGCAGAAAGGGTCTGTTTGAAAGCCTATCATTGCTGAAGTCTTTAGAATTCCTACTGAAAGAACGCAAGAGCAAGTCGCTGATGTCCATACGTTGGCTATGTCAATTTTAGCGCACCCACATTTCGTTTTTTTGCATTTCCTGAAGACACACAAGCTGCGGAAACTTTTTGTCAAGTGCGAAAAAAGTCTCTTCTCCGAATTTTGTACCTCCTATTGATTTTCAAAAAAATCGGTACCCGATCGATTTTTCAAAAGAATTGGTAAAATGTGTAGGGATCGTTAAAGGCAGTGTCCAAGATAAAATCAGTCTCCGAGTTTTCATCGGAAATTAAGAGGTCCGAGCCCAACTTTACCAGTAATGATGAAAAAACGGCTAGGAAAAAGTAAAGAAGAGCTCGATTCGGCCCTAAACTTGAGAGTTCCGCTCACGCAACGCCCATTCCTTTCAATCTCCTCTGATCCGTAAATAGCTGGAAAACCCATGTTGAGGAAATAGCATACATTCATGGGGCAATAGTGTGTCCACGATGGAAATCGTTCCTCTGTTTTCTCAACTATTTTGGAGACGATCCCATGTTGATTCTAATGATGTCTCTGAAATCGTACAAGACCTTCTTAGAGCGGAGTTATGATCCCTCAAAAGTTTAGCAGGGGAAGCATGGTGGACAAGTTGTTCGAGGCTTGTAACTTCCGTCTTTCACAGCCGATGTATGCGAGCTGACCTGAGTAAAGACAGAAGTTGAGAAAGAAGGGAAGAACGGGGCTATTGATCGGAGACCTTCGCTCATCTAACGATTTCGAGCTTTCATTTGTTCACGTCGGAGGGCCGGCAATGCGCTTTTGGGGTTTGCTTTGCGCTCGAAGTGGCATCTTCGGGCTCTTTTGGGCTTCTTCCTAGCTCGTTTTCGTGCGTTCTTTCGACGTTAACTTTACAGTGTGGCCCTTCTCTACTCATTCCAAGCGGAAACTGAAACACATTTATTGTCGCCTTCAACTAAACTTACCCCATTTGATGATCGATTACCTTCTCAAACTGAAATTTTGAGTTGGACAACTTTATCGGTAGTCGTTGAGGGAGTGGGCGTTGCGTGAGCGGAACACTCAAATTAGGGCCGTATAGGGCCCGATCGTGCTCGTTCATAGCCGTTCCCTCAATGTTTCTTGTTAAATAGGGCTCGAACCCTTCGATTTCCGGTGAAAATTCGGAGACTTATTTTATCGTGGACACTGCTTTTAAGAAATCTTGAGGTGCACATATGCTTTTAGTTTGACGCCTCAGGGAAACGAAACAAGTGGCACGAATACAGCTGTTTCGCACACTGACATGATCCAAAATTGGATTTCGGCACTTTGCCCTCCCGTTCTTGGCCCTTTATTTGTTCACATAGGGAAACAAGCACAAATTGCCGAAGCCAACTCAGTAACGAGTTCTACTGTCAAAAATCGGGGACCCGTCAGGCTTTTGCTCCCCACCTCTTTCAAAAGCCACTTTATGATGCGAAACGCTGTGCATTCCAAGACAGAGGTTTGTTGAAAAGAGCAGACCGTACAGGGTGATTAGCAACGCGCATACGTACGCGCGTAAAGATAAGAAAATTGTGTCACCATATTTAAAAATCACCCTGTACAGTCGGCGAGGATCGAACTAATATTTCGTTATCCCTAATTTTCGTTGCCGCAGTTTCGGTGCGCATACATATGCCATAACATGCATGGCTATATCCGCCAAATTTGGCCAACAATAGGGAACGCAAAGTGTCAATCTGTACATTTTACACCACCGCTTGTAGAACTTGGTCAGAAGGCACGTGGGATGGCGTTTCCGCGCTGTCAGCATCCCTGGGTTACTTAGAACACCACACAGAGTAGTGTTAAAACCGTGAAAGTAAATTGGAATGTTGCGAGAATTCTTCAGAACAAAGTACCTTTCCTATTGATTCGATTTCACCATATTTCATAGGTCCTCGCTGGGTTGGGAACGCATTTTTTTGAGCCTGTGAGTCGATTAGAAGAAAGACTAGACGAGTATTGAATGTTATCACAGTCAGCCGTCTACAGCACTTCATCTCTCACATTCAACGCACAAATAGGGGCTGGAGAATTGTGAAGCGCGCGAAGCGCGACAGTAACATGTATCCCCCTCTTTTTCGATCGCCGTTCAGAATATTGTTGGAACACTCAAAATTGAGCTAGAGAGGTAATTTTTTACCCCGTAGCTCGAAATTGGATCGCCTAGCCTCTATTAAAATTTGAACTCGATAACTTTATTCGAGGGATATGTGCATCGAAATCGAGGGTTTGAATACTAATTAAGCAGCAGCACGAAACCTGAGTGGGCATGCACGGCTGCGGAGACCAGCGTCCGTGGGTGGATCTGCAGTCGATCCGCAGAGATCGGTCAGGTGAATACTGAACTTCGCGGGCATTGTACTCATGGCACGTCATCGAACAAATATCAAAATTATCTATTTTTACGCTTGTTGCACGAGATGCATCAAAGAGTAATGATTGCTGATGGGTACGCGTATCCTGGGTGGGTTTTGCTTGCATAAGTTTAAAGGAGAAGGTATGCGTATCCTGAATGGGTTTTGCTTGGATAAGTTTAAAGGAGAAGCTTGCAGAATCCCATCCCTCGTCTATCACTCCTTAGGCGCTATTCATACGCTTGAACGCCAGCGCGGCACATACGTCCCGCGTATGCGGACAGTACGAATAAAAGCTATGGCGGAGCGGATTTTAGTGGACCTTAACTTTGCGGAACAAACAAAACCTGTATCAGCAAAACCTCTTTATCATATTAGCAGAAGATAGTACTGGAATAAATTAATATGGAACGGAATTAAATTTGAAATGGATTATTAATGAAAACGATGAAAAAGTTGTTAGGCCATCGTCATCGTGACGCTGGCCTTACGCGCGTGCCGCTCGGGGGATGCGTCAGGCCCTTCAAACTTCAACGCCACGCCGGCGCGGAGTGTAGTATGAATAACCCCTTATTGATCGCTGTTCTATGCTTGGCCGCGTAATCGCATCTGTTGCTATTTAACTATATTTCCCAGTCTTTTCATTTCATCAGGTTATTCTCTGCCAAATCACTTTCTAAATATTTTCAAGACACTTTATCACTTTTTTGCCTTCGAGTTTCTCGTAAATGTGACACTGTCGAATCATTATTTTTGCATGTGGATCGAATCCGCCAGCCGAACTGCTCCTTAGTCACGGGTGTGACTAAGGAGCAGTTCGGCTAGCACACGCGACGCGCGCGACGGAAAAACGCTGCGCGCGCATCGTCTTTGGGGCGCGTTAACCGAGGGCCCTTAAAAACCGTAGTTGTTGTTCCAATTTAGCCGTTCCCCTTTATCATTTTCTGCATATTGTTGATGTTTTTTTGTTTGTAATGTACTTTTTTAGATGCAGTGCTTCTCACACCATCGTTGCAGTGGAATTCGCACCTTCTATCGTCCATCACTGCTCGAGAGATCGCCGCGTCGAACACATGTGGCACGCACGCAAGCGAGGAGGTAGTGATAGTATCATTGCCTCCTCGCTTGCGTGCGTGCCACATGTGTTCGACGCGGCGATCTCTCGAGCAGTGATCGATCATATATAAGTTTTTTTTTAGAGGCAGCAGACCTCTCGAAAAAGTTGTTGAGATAACTACGTTTCTAGAGTCGCATGGCTCCTACTAGACTGCTCACGCAGTTGGAAGCGTCAAAAACGAGTCAAAACTACTTAATTTCAGCAATGCAAATCAAAAAATTTCTGCAACCCCGCCCCTGAGGCATCTTTCATAGTCCTCACCGTAAGCGCGGCACGCGCGTGACGCGCGGGAGGGGCGGTGGACTATCAAAGTTCTTACCGCGCGGCACGAGCGGTACGCGCGGTAAGAACTTTCATAGTCCATCAGCACCGCCATAGCGGTGCCGCCCAAACCGCCGTGGCGGTTTTACCGTTTCAATCAATAATTGCTTCTCGATTTGAGTCCACTCCAACATAAATAATTCTGGGACTATCCTGCGCCACCGCATACGCAAATGCAAGCCAGGAATTTCTGTAAAAGTCCCAGTTGAGGCCCGACTTTTACCCGCACCGCCATTGCGGTGCCGCTGGAGATTTCATAGTGGCTTTCCGCTCGTCCCGCGCGTGCCGCGCGGTGAAAAGTTTCATAGTCCACCGCTCGTCCCGCGCGTCACGCGCGTGCCGCGCTTGCGGTGAGGACTATGAAAGATGCCTGAGCTTCTGCAACCCCAAAATACAAACTCGTCCAGATTGATAGTACTAATACGGTCCCTTTGGCTGGTTTTTGATGCTTCCAACGAGGTTAACGTTCCAGTACAGGCTGTAAGAGTATATCGGCTTTTCTATGTCGACCGTTTTGTTGCTAATACTCGCTGTTTCACTCGCGCGCCGTAAAACTCGTCCACTTTCACCTGATAACAAAATAACCGTTATTACTCTATTTGCACACAGTTTCCGTTCGTTTTTTCGTCAGTTCCCAATACAACTAGCTCCAAACCCTTGAGTTACGTCATAAAATCGATACCATTTTTGAGCGTGTCTGCTGCCTATAAGAGTTTTTTTTGTTTGCTCCTCGGAGCGGAATGGGAGACGAAAATATTTATTTCGACGCCGACCCTACGTCTGAAAAAATAACAAATGAGCGAAATGCAAAAAATGATAAAAGGGACAACTAAAATAGAACAACAACTACTATTTGAGAACCCTCGGTTAACGCGCCCCAAGGACGACGCGCGTGCCAGCCGAGCTGTTCCTTAGCCACACCCGCGGTTTGGATTTGATCAACATGCCCATTACTCTTGCCAGGAAGCTGAACTCTGAGACAGTCTTTACTATGTATTCATGTAGTCAACGAATACAGCTGAGCAAAATGCCTTTCTCCACGGATGACCATTCAAAGATGAAAAGTCTGATGAGCCAACCTTGAGTCAATACTCCTCTGCCCCCTGGAAGCTCAGTCTGCCCGTTCGATTTGTGTCACATCAGAATCCAAAGTCCTCTCTGTCCTTTGTACTTTGATGCTTGTGTGTTTTATAGTTCTCTCCTTCTTACTCATCCCCACTCAATGTGTACGTGTCTCTATAGACAATTGGTTTGAGCGCGATTTATGGCCAAGTTTAAGAGGAGACTCGCTTTCGAGATCTATATGTTTGTGCTATCAGTCGCAGTACAACGCGTGATCGACGGTCTATCTAGCCCGAACTGCTAGCGAGAGAGGGCAGCATCATAGTCTCTGCAAAATACCTCGGTGAGAATCTGCGAAAAAAGTCGAGGGAGACTACCACGAAGTCAGCCCTGACTGGTATGCAAGCACGTGAGATTAGACAATATATGAGATCGATAAGAATTGCGAAGTAAGGGGTGGAGGGACAGGGAAAATCTAGCATGTGGTTTTTACTGGCTTAATCGGGGGAACATGGTCGGAAACCCATCCGCGCAAAAAAATTACGAGTTCTAAATGATCCTTTGGCACACTGTGCTCCGCGGCAGAAATGAAAAAGCTTTCGAGAATCATCAAGAAATCGAATACACGATATTCCGATGATTGAACAGTGAAAATATACTATATCCGGGGTTTGAAGCCGAATTTGAATTCAGATTCACCGAGTCTGGCCAATATCACTAAGTTCATTTCTAAATTTGCATTTTAAGGGAGTGCTCTGAAACTGAGCATTAGGTGACTATGGCCTACTTTACACTTCCATCGCTGATCGCCGCGATGACATGAATGAATGCAGATCGACGTGCGACGCGATCTCGATCAATGCTCACTTTTATCACCCCGTCGCGTCGCACGGCGATCGAGCTCTGAAAGAGACCTATGATAAGTCGATCCACCGGTATCGATTACCCCTTCTACCATGCCTAATTCGAAAAAAAATCTTATTTGACGACAGTCGAATTTTGATTCTTATACATACTTTCTATCCATTCAGGTTCGCTCGCATTCATCGGTTGTAAATGACAAACCTTACAAGCCTCGGACGGACAACTCGTCCTCCATGCTTTCGCCGCTCGATTTTGGAGGGCCATAACTCCGTTCCCAGGGGGTCTTGTACGACTCCAGAGACATCACTGAAATCAGCGTGGAACAGCTTTCAACATAGGTCGAAGAACAGAAAAACGATTCTGAGGTTGGACTGTGCCTTTAAAGGCACAGCACACCCTCAGACATAAATTTTGTAATTTCCATTTGATTGTGTTGTAGACCACTCCTGTAGAACACGTGCAAGTGCAAGATCTCAATTCCTCCATATAAGCGAGATATAAGCGACCACAACAGACCCGACCCTCTTCGCTAACCACCATTGGCCACACCCCCTACCGAATTTTCGAGCTCCTTAGCGGCTATATGGATGGACGAATTATCAAAGAGTATCAACGACTCGTCCACCAATGTTCTACCCTCAAAATATAGGCATCTTTAAGGAGCCATAACTCTGTTCATAGAGGGTCTTAGACTACATATTTTAAAGACACCACTGTGATCAGCGGTGACTCTGTCCAAGATCAGCATAAAATTTGAAAAATAATTTTCTGGGTGTTCTAAGCCTTTAGCGACGGTTTTCGTAAGATTTATTGGCGGCGAGACTGCAAAAAGGAAGAAAAAGCGGAAACTTTCCAAAACTTCTGAAAGATGCACAAAAAACTTCTTCGTCGTGATGACGTTTCAGTGCCTAGCACCTTCTTCAGACCTTTCGGCTCAGCTGTTAAGGCTGCGCCGAATAGGACGATGTGAAAGAAAACGATGGTTTTCGTAATCGAGTTTCTCAGGAGAAACAACTGTCCCGATTCACGCACAGCAATCCCCCAAGTTTCTGTCGGATCTAGACGATTCAAATATGGTTCTCGGAAAAACGCGAAAGAATTACGGGACGTCGCAGCGGGTGTGGTCAACGAGGTTCATGCGATGCACACTTCTTCTGCTTTGGCTCGCCAGGTGAATGACCACGATGCGCTTCTTCAGGAACTAAATATCTCATTCGCAGTTTACGCACCACATCGATGCATGCTGTTCTTTTATGTTCCTGATGGGAAGATTCCAAAGTTGGTGCCTTTTTCCCTTCTGCGGACACCAACGTCAATTACCGGTACGGACGAGCCTTCGAAGTGGACGGAGTTCATAGAGGAGCGGAACAAGCCGGAGACCAAAGCATGTTTCTTATTCACCGATGCCACCACTGCCACCGGCAGTTTGCCTACTTCACCGTTTCGGATGAAGCGTCACAACAGTGGCGTGGCGTGATTGGAATGCAAACTTCCTGTAGAACACGTGCTAAATGAAAAAAAAGAACGATCTTCATTCCCATGAAAAGGAGGGATAAATGCGACCCCCTTGAAAACCAATGAAAAGTAAACTTATTGAATTTAACACTTCACAAAAATGAGTACAACTGAGCATTCATCACCGAAGGTTCACCATTCTTCGTTTCTTTTGAGACTACTCTGCATAAGTCGGTCTCCCATATACGAAATGTGGGCCTGGAAAAAAGTCGTAGTAGTGAAAAAATTACGGAGGGAAAAATACCATATTTTTGACTATAGTTCATTTATACGCAACCTCTCATTTGGAGCCGAATTTACTCAGGTCAATCGCGAGCGTTGCGCGTAACCTGCGTTTGCAATGCGAATTTCTGAGCACTGATACCTAGGCTCGATTCCAAATTGAAAACCCAAGATTGAATAGAAGATTCGTTTTTTAGCCGCAGTAGCTCTCATGCTTCTGGAAGTCGTCTCCTCTCCTCTCGGTCCTGCTACTATGGTTTCCGCTCATCTCCTCCTCCCCCCCCCCCTACTGTCACCTACTCGAGGGGGGTCTTCGATGATGTGGAACCGCCTTCGGTCAGGGAGCGATCATTGGTCGACACGACACGAGGTCGTCGAGGGCAGCATTGTAGCAGAACTGTTGAGGAACATAGTTAATGATTGCCGATTGTGTCCTTTTAAATAGATGAACGACAAGGACAGCAGTGAAAGATATTGCAGTATTTATCGCCGAAGCAGCCATGCAGTACCTGCAGACCAGACCAACAAGAAACCACGTGTCCTGGAGACAATCGACGAAACATGGAAAGGTCCACGGGAGAGGACCAGCTAGAGACTTTTTGAGAGCCTCCAGCTGGGCCTTCAATTCGGCCAGCCTGAGCGGGTTCAAGTTGGGGCCGGCTCCTTCGACTTGAAGTCTCTCCATGTCAATTGAGTTCTCGGCTCGTCCGAAGGCTAAAAAAAAGGTTTTCAAAAATTTTACCTTTGTGACAGTCAACTTCAACATCACAATAGGGTTACCTTCCTTACTGAGGAAATCAATTGCAGTTTTCGTCCCCAAAAAAATCTCGTCAGCGCCCCCTTCTCGTGAGAAATGCGTTGACTTTTTTCAAACAGCACCCTGCAGTGATTCTTTTTCCTCATGGTTTTCAGGAAGCGCCTGCTCCTTCTTCAATTCTGCCATATCTTGTCTCTTATCTTCCTTCTTTTTCTCATGGTTTGACTCTTTGTTGTCTTCCTTCTTTTCTGCTATATTTTTTGTGATGTTTCTTTTGTGTGTTTCTTAAGTGACTGAAGATCCATGATAAGAAAATGGCGAAAAATCGAATGCTCTGATTCTCTGAATAAATAGAGTATTTGAAAACCGAATGATTTGAAATCTCGGTCAAATATAAAAATAGGAATAGGAATACATAGAACAGTTCGAAGTGGAGCTACCAAAACTGATAAAAACGAATAATTTTTCCTCAGAAACCCATGATATTTCTATATTTGATCAATAGCAATGAAAACACAATTATAGTTACCAAATTTAATATATTAATTTAGCTCACCTATGCAAGATGAGGATTCGTGCCCAGTCAGAATAGAAAAAGGTCGGAAAATCAAGATCACGCCCATTAACAATATTTCTGAAAACGAGGAAAAGTTAATCAGAGAAACAGGAAGGAAAATAGACCAGATGAACGAATATATCATATTAAAACATCAAATGAACCAAATTCAGGCAAACACCACAAAAAAGACACCTGGGAATGGTAGGAATCAACAGCAAAACGCATGGCAGACGATTCCAGCATATCGTCGATCACTAGATGAGAGATCGCCGCGACGCTGCTTGGCGGGAAAAAGTGCGAGCGGGTAAATGAAGGGAGAGTGACTATTGATCACACGATTTCGCGCCCAACTGCTAAGCGCGGCTATCTCCCTGTGACACACCATCGATATGTTTATCGATTTCATACCACCTCACAACCGTCCAAGTCACAACTGAAGAGGCTTTCCTTCTCGGACAAAGTGAAAACCTGACCGCGCGCAAATAGCGGACCGCCACCGGGATGGGCGTTGGTCGAACCGGTTTCCGCTCGCAGTCAGTCCGCGAGCTTCCGCGGTCAGTCCGCGAGCTTCCGCGGTCAGTCCGCGAGCTTCCGCGGTCAGTCCGCGAGCTCCCGCGGTCAGTCCGCGAGCTCCCGCGGTCAGTCCGCGAGCTCCCGCGGTCAGTCCGCGAGCTCCCGCCGTCAGTCCGCGAGCTCCCACCGTCAGTCCGCGAGCTCCCGCCGTCAGTCCGCGAGCTCCCGCGGTCAGTACGCAAGCTACCGCGGTCAGTACGCAAACTCCCGTGGTCGGTCCAGAAAGCACCGCTGTCAGTCCGGAATGCCTCGCGGTGGGTCCGAATTTAACCACGGTCAGCCCGCTAGCTCCCGCGGTCGGTCGAGAAGACCCCACCGTCAGTGCTGAAGATCACGCGGTTGGCGCACAAGTTCGTGCGGTTGATCAAGATTTATCCACTGTCGGTCCGCAAGCTCCCGCGATTTACATTGATTGATACACTGTCAGATCAGAAGCTCCCCCACGTTTCCGTGATTATTCCTGTCGTTTCCGCGTTTGGCTTTCAAACAGACGTATCCCCGAGAAGTCCGGGTCTCTGCGTGTCTCTGCATGTGGCGAGCGGTCTGCGGTAGAAAATACCTATATGACGGACCACTCCGCGTCAACCACCATATGTACACAGCCATGCAGAGAAGAAAAAAGAAAGATGGAGAGAAAGAATTTAGTCATGATAATGGCATGGTGTGATAATGCAGACTACAGATGGGGGCTGGTTCATCTTCAACAAATCATTGGTGTCTCACGACTTCAAATCCACCGTGACAACACCCATGAAAAGTCAAAATGACGCAACCGTGTTGGATTTCAACTTGAGGGGGAGAGGAGGATGAGAGTCAAGAGATTATGTACATGACATCAAAACTCACCTAGATTTTAACGAGTAAACATAAATATGTACATCACGGCTAGTCAAAAAAAATCAACAGTTTCTATTGTGATAGAAAGCGCTCTGTTTCAAAATGCACAGATTTCTGGCCAATGTGCGGACTTCATTGTGATAAGGACTGTAAGATTAAAGTTATCGAAAGCAAAGCGAAAAAAAACAGAAGTCTTGCCAACGTCTCAAAAAGTTCATTCAAGCAACGATTCAGGATCCATATAGAGTTCTGAGGGCTGCGAGTTCCAGCGATAATAGGGAATAAAGTGCAGCTAAAAGCTTCGTAGTTGCTCTTTATACCCTATCATTGTCGCAACTCGGCTCCCAGAACTTTATATGAGCATTTATACTTTGTAACGCGTAGAAAAGCTATTTCGTAGCCCAGCATGGGTTTTCATTTTTTTTTTGTAGCTTTTTTCAACAGCGTTCGAAATATAATGTTTTGGCGTCAAGTTGCAGTTTGCTCGGAATGGAGATTTTTGTTCTAGATGATTTTTGATCGATTCATTTTTCATCTATTTCAGGTCCATAAAATTAGCATCGAAAAGAAACTTCATTGACCCGAAAATGAATAAAATATGAAGTTCATATAAAAAAACAATCGCGCTAACTAAAGGAGAAAATTACTTCCTTCTGAGCGACCGGGACGATGAAATTTTTGGAACACTGTGCGCAACTTCAAAAAAACGCGGATGTTGTAAGAAGACCACGGGCATTTCGAATATCAACAAATAATGGAAAAAAATTAGTGCTATTATTAAGGGCTCTGCAGAGTTGCAGCGACAGGCGGAACGCCGCAAGCGAGAGGTTTGGGGTGGGAACAAAACATGACGCAGCGTTGGGCACCAAGACCTCGCAGAACTCCGACACTGGCAGCGGACTCCTACAGGAGAAAACGACGATCGCGGTCTCCTACAGGCTTCGCGTTCACCGTTGCAGGTTGGCGCAAACTCGGTGCCATATGCTATAACATAGGTGCACCGCGTTTGCGCCAACCTTCAACAGTGAACGCAAAGTCTCTTCACGTTCCATGCCGATGTTAGAAAGATCAAATTAGAATAAAAATAGAAAACCTATAAGGTATTGAAACTGTCATAAATCGGGAAAACTATACATTTCTCGACTATGTTCCAGTATTTTTTTGTTTTCAATGAAATCCAGGCAGAATGTGGTGAGGCGATCGAACGGACGAAATAACGAAGAAAAAGACATTGAATCGATCGACTGCGGCGGGGGAGGGAAAAGAGGCACTCCGGTGTGGGCGGGGCCCTAGAGCGCATGGCCCGCGCACCTTCTCGTGGACAGCTTCTCGTAGATAAGAGAAACGAATGGGAGAAAAAGTAATCATCTGGTAGAGACGAAATCTAATGAGGGTGGCTAAAATTTCCAGGAAGATCCTAGATAAACGCTTCGCGATGTAAAAAAGACTAGTCCACGAGAAGGTGCGCGCGCCATGCGCTCTCAGGCTCCTCCCATATCAGAGTGCCTCTTCGGGCGCACCCGACTGCGGCACTTCTCGCCGGTGGCGGAAATGGTCCTGACCAGGGGTGTGCGGAAATTTTTCAAAAAGTTTCAGAAAACAGAAAATCGAGTTTGTCAGAACACAGAAAGGCCAAAACGGCCAGAAAACAGAAATTTCCGCACACCCCTGGTCCTGACCATTTCTTGCCGCTGTTCGCTGGCGGCGTTGCTGCGGGCGTCGCTAGTGTCGCAGCGTCGAAGACACTTTGCGAGGTCACCACGTCGCCAGCCTGGCCCGACACGTCGCCGGTGTCGCCCGCTGCGTGGAGCCCCCATTGCTCATCATTGCCTTGTCGCAGCGAATCTCGCCGCGGTGAAACTCTGCAGAGCCCTTTATTTGGTAGAATACTGATATCGCGGAGCCTCATTGTAGATTGGAATTTTTTTGTCAAAAGAGGCTACAAAAACTGCAAAAGTTCGCAAAACGTGCTATGCACCAAAAGCTTACCAGATTAAAAGTCCAAGAAAGAATTTTCACGATTTTTTGGGACCATTTTCGCGGAAACTTCCGTGAACTTTTGCAGATTTCGAAGCCTCGTTTGACAATAAAAATTTCAAGCTATTATTATTGTATTGTAACAATTGTTGCAATGAAGTATCAAACGATTACATAATCTCCATTTTATTTCACGACCCGCTTTCCCTCTATCATTTTTTCTATCTTAAACTCTCGAAAGTGAGCTGTCAGACGTCAAAATATTAGTGCGCGAAATTTGGAAATTTTTGAAGAAAATTTTCAAAATCTTGACGTCGGTTTATTTGTCTGCCAAATCTGAATTTTCCACTTTTCATTTTCACGATAGTGTGGTACTTCTTTCCGATTCGATTCATTTTATTTGTTTCTTGGGGAAATGAAATGGAGGGCCTTTCCGACCCCATTGTTCTTATACACAAAATCGGTACAAACCCGTCGTTCAAAATAACCGCTCACACTATGTATCTGTTAGAACAGACATTTCCCTTTCGAAAAACTGAGATGCGGACCAAAGACGAAAAGTTCTAACACTTGATGCGCAACTTCCAATAAAAAAACGCTACGTTCTTAGGCCAGGCAAAAAAACAAATGCTCATAAATGTGTCAAAACTTAATCAAAACTAGCGTACCTGTAAAAATTGAACATTTCGTGTAGGGAAGAAACATCACTTAAAAGCAATAGTTGAATAGTTGGAAGATAGAAGAAGGAATAAAGGTGGAGTTGGGCTCAGCGTTGCAAATAATTTCGGCCGCTGCTGGATGTTACTACCACATCTCGCCTCCGTCGGGGGCGCGCGCTCGCGTCGCGGCGTCGAATTGGAGCGCTCTTTCTCACAGTCCACTGCAGTTCCTCGCTCGTCCACTACTCTAGCTAGGTGAATTGCTATATTTAGTGTATTTTAGGGTTACATTTGCCTCCAAACTGCGCGTATAGCTGCAGTGTTAGGGTAGACGACACTCGACAATGCCATTCTCGCAAAAATTACTGAGAAAAGGGAATAGATGAATTCAAGTTGGTTCGGTATACTAATTGCAACACATGTGTTCCTTCACAGATTGGTCAATACAAGATGAATGCATGAGAAGGTGGTGCTCCAATATTCGTCTCTCATTTGTCGTCTGACAACATCGTTTCCAATTTTTTCAGGGTATAATCTACAAGCCAGAGAGAATAATCTACAATCTAGAAGTGTGAAACATCGCAGAATTCGCTTTTTTTGTGGGTCATATGTCACTGGACGGTCCAGCTCCGGCGCTGGGTGCCCTGCGCCTCATCTCCTATAGTTGTTCATGAAGGTCCTTGACGCTGTTAGGTTTCGCTGTGTGTTTCTTCAGTTTTGCTCGATGAATGTGTTCTATATCTTTCATTACCACCTGATTAGCAAGCGTTAGACACTTTTCGAGTGAGAAACAGCATATTTACTGATGAACATTCTTCAAGTGCCGGTAGAAACTCTGTTTATGGAGCACCTTGCTGCAAACAGGGCACACAGAGTGATCAGCGTCAGCCATATCAGCGATGAAAATTGTTCAAAATCGATTTGGCTCGCCTTTACTGAGTTTCGAAATGTTCTGCGCCACTTAATAGATTCAAAGTGGGCTTGAGTTCGATAATGTGGACATCGTTCTAGGAGATATAAGACAGAAATTGCGATCTATGGAGAAATTTTCCATTTGCTCCTCAGCATACTTTCCCAAACATTACATATAAGAGTTTTCCTGAGCAAAACTGTAGTTTTTAAGCAGTATAGTGTGCTCGAAATGACCTGTTTGAACATGAACTAACGGTATGCCGGTATCAGCTCATCGGACTGTGTGTAAGATATTGGAGCACCACCTTCTCATGCATTCATCTTGTATTGACCAATCTGTGAAGGAACACATGTGTTGCAATTAGTATACCGAACCGACTTGAATTCATCTATTCCCTTTTCCCAGGAATTTTTTCTAGAATCGCATTGTCGAGTGTCGTCTACCCTAACACTGCAGCTATACGCGCCGTTTGGAGGCCGATGTAACCCTAACATACACTATATATCGCAATTCACCCAGCTAGAGTAGTGTACGAGCGAGGAACAGCAGTGGGCTGTGAGAAAGAGCGCTCCAATGCGACGCCGCAACGCGAGCGCGCGCCCCCGACGGAGGCCAGGTGTGGTAGATTTACGTAAGGCCTCTTTCAGAGTTCGATCGCTCAGCGACGCGACCGAATGAAAACACTGTGCATCGATCTGGTCGCGTCGCGCGATATGGTCGCCGGCCTTTCAGACAAGATCGCGGGAAAAGTCGCCCAATCGCGCGATTGGGCGACTGAGATGGCCAGATCGCGTCGCCATGCAGTGCACGGCGACGCGACCGATCGCGGCGACCGCTTCCATATGTCCTCGTTTAAATTCCTCTTTTTTCACGTTGATTCGGGCAGAAATAAGTATAAGTAGGCAAAGCAATCATAATACAAAACAATTATTATCATAAAATGATTATTATCATTAAAAATCCATGATACTCTTGAGGGTGACAATAAAACTAGGATCCAAAACCACAATTGACAATGTAGTTCAATGGTCTAAACGAAACCTTCTCCCTCTTTCCACTCAAAAGTCAAGTACTACACCTGGGTGGAACTACTAATCGGGAAGGTGGGTACAATATGGATGGTTCAATACTCCAGCATGTTAACCTAGTAAAAGATTTAGGGTTTCTTGTCGAATCGAAATACATTTTTGATAAGCATTTGGATAGTATTGTTGCGAAAGCTGAACAGAAACTTTTTCTTCTCTTTAAATCGCTGAAAACTAAAGATCCATTGCTTTTGGTTAGAGCCTATAAAATTTGAGTTCGATCTGTTCTTGAATATGGTACCTGTATCTAACTACTTTCCTCTTTAGAAACCTGCGTTGCCAAACTAGAAATAGTGCAAAAACAACTTCACAAGGAAGGTCTTCATAAGGTCTTTGGCTTCACGTATAGGAGTATTCCCCGTGGCATAGTCAGTTTCCCCTCTTTGTGGCGCAGCTTCTTCACCTTCAGAGCCGGCATGGAATACTTGAAAATGAGTCATACTGTTCAGATACCGATCAACTTCACTAAATTCAAAACACTTGTCAAAAATTACCTTCATTGTCAAGAGAGGATCTATCAATCGTTTCACGCTTTTTCCTTTCGAAACCTGTCATTTTTTAAAGGCAGTGTTCACGATAATCTTGAATTTTGAGATTATTCGCTATATTGAATAAGTGGCCCCGGGTAGAACTAAAATGACGTAGAAATTGAGAAAAACGCACCAGAAGTACCCGAAATCTTCAAGTATCACCCCGCCTCTCAAGTATCACAGGATGTGTTGGTTGTGACAATGAAATCTTTTGTGGACCCGTCATTTGCAACTCTCTACTCTCTATTGCTCTGTTCTTTCCTTAGGGTCCTAACTAATCCTGCTTTGTATAGAATATTCTTCTATTTTCGATCGACCCAACTTTAAACCGATGACAACCACCATGAACATGTTCATCGAACCGGACAACTAGTTCATTTTATAGAATGATGTCACTCAAATACGACGTTTTAATGCGTTTCTCGCCGTTTCTTCGAATTTTGGTAATATGCTTTTGGAGGCCAACACATTGTTTTATGTGAAAAACTCGGGAAAGTAAATCATCGTGAACACTGCCTTTAAGTTCCTCGATGTTTTCGTTGTTTTTCTGCCTTTTCAATGTTTCTACACCTCTGCAAGGGCGTGTAATAAAGTTCAAGTTAAATGGCGAAGCACAATGCACCTTTTTATCATAAATGACTAACCAGTTGCGCGAAACCGCGAACATGAAACAGGCGTCGATTAGAATGTGTACGTAAAAGTGCGTGGTCGCCAACTTCCGCGATTGGGCATTCACACTTCCAAAATCTGCGATTTCCACGGCGACGCGACGGTCGCGTCGCCGTGCCCACGATCGCGTCGCAGAGCGATCGAACTCTGAAAGAGGCCTAACATCCCGCTGCTGGCCACAAGCCAACAGCAGCGGGGCGCTGATTAGCAATGGGGCGCGACATCTCGGTGTCAGGCGGTTTGTTACGTGCCTTGACCTGAATCTGATTTTTCTCCCTAGTTCTTATGATCCTTTTCCTAAGGTGGAGGAACTATTCATTTTTTTCACATATAAGAAGCATTCGGAAACGCAAATTATTGGCTTTTTCGGGAATTCATCCCATTCATTCGGGAATTAAGATCATTTGTACTATTCCAAAGGTGTAAAAAACTTCCCGAGCGAACGGCCAGTTTCAGATGAGGATACTCGATTTCTCTCGCAAATAATGCCTGATTTCTCTTGAGTATTACTCGAAAACTTTCAATAATAACTCTCAAAGTATTTTCACGGATCGAATTGAAAACGAATGAAAGATAAAATTAATAAATAATAACAATAACAATAATAATAAAAATAATAATAATAATAATAATAATAATAATAATAATAATAATAATAATAATAATAATAATAATAATAATAATAATAATAATAATAATAATAATAATAATAATAATAATAATAATAATAATAATAATAATAATAATAATAATAATAATAATAATAATAATAATAATAATAATAATAATAATAATAATAATAATAATAATAATAATAATAATAATAATAATAATAATAATAATAATAATAATAATAATAATAATAATAATAATAATAATAGTAATAATAATAATATTAACATAATAATAACTAAAATAATAATAATAATAATAATAATAATAAGGATAATAATAATAATAATAATAATAATAATAATAATAATAACAATAATAATAATAATAATAATAAAATAATAATAATAATAATAATAACTATAGTAATAATGCGAAAATTTTTGAAAATTATAAAATTATAAATAATATGATTAATATTAATTCTTACTTAGAAGAACCAATGAATGATGAGTCGGACTAAGATGTTATGCAGCGTGCGTGACAACCTAAGCTGAAGCGACATCATATGTGAACGTGTTATGAAATTTCTTGAGTTACAGACAACGGACTAAAAGCCGCGCCGCCCTGCCCCTTGCGATGCACGCGGTCCGACCGTCGTTTCTTATCGCGGTTTGACCGCGTCCAAGCGCGGTTCGACCGCCGGTAAAACATGAGCGCGTTCGGAACGCGCTTTAACCGCCGCATTGTCGCGGTCAGCTTTATTTCAAATAGTTGTCCGCGGTCAGGTTTTCGCTTTGTCCGAGATTGTAGCTGTGCACGTCAGCAAACTCGTACTGTTAATAACCGGAAACTCGTATTTTCATGGGCAGCTCTGTGCACGTATGCACCAAATTCCAACTTTAAGCCTTAGAGGCGCTATTTCTAGGGGGTTTTTGGCTGTTTATGAGTTTTTGAGGTGTTTTAGAATCAAGCAGGTTTGTAAGGTTTTCTTAAGCACCATTTTAAGGCGTCAGAGTTAGGAAAGCATTTATAAAAAAATTAGAGTTAGGAAATCGATTACAAGAAATTATACTGGAGCACAAGAAATGAAAAAACCTTCTTACAGAATTAATACTACCAATTTTTTGAAATAAAAGTGGTCATACGTAGTAGCATTGAGTACAATAAGCACTCCCCAGAGAGAAGTAGCAGATGAGTATTTCCTGAGTTTGAATAATCGCCAGAGAATAGACGACAGCGTAGCATTATGTCGAAAATACCACTACTCGTGCGCCGATATTAACTTTTTGCAAGAATTCAGAAGCCGCTGCGCTCTGCCGCACGCATCGAGGCGCATCAATTAGCTATGGCGCACGACATCTCAGAAAAATGAAAACAAGTTACTTGTAACACATAGGGCCGAAAGCAAGTTACTTGTAACATATCTGAGCCGATGTAAGTTACTTGCGACTTATCTCAGGTCATGTAAGTTACATGTAACATATCGGCAAGATACTGCGCGCGGCGCGCCTCCGATATGCTACATGTAACTTAAATGGCACAATGTAAGTCGCAAGTAACTTAAATCGGCCAAGAAGGTATTTCCAAGGTTGATGTGCGACTCAATCGCGTGGTCAGGCTTACGACTGGCGTTGCTGTTGGATCAATTACCCAAGTTTAAGGTACTTGACCCCACACCAGCAGGGAAGGCCCTGCACAGCATTTTTTTTGCGTACTGTGTGGTCTGGGACGCGGCCTCTGCGTCGCATGTCGTCTGAGTCGCGTGATGGCCACCCATAGTGAAAATTCAAATGTAAGTTACATGTAACATTAGTGTATCTCACATATAATATAAACTTAAGTTACATGTGATATAAATGTATGTTACTTGTAATATAAATGTAAGTTACTTGAGACATTTAAGTAACTTACATTTGTATTACAAGTAACTTGTCTTAATTTTTCTGAGATGACCAGCCCCTCCGCGTTTTAACGCTGACCAACTAATCGACCCAGCGGCTCGTGAGTCGCTTCATCTGTCGCTTTTATTATTAGGTGCGGCCAGAGACAGTAGAAACGAGGATTCAGTCCTGATTCGGAATGGGAGACAATGGTCAAGGGTTGGATAGAAGCGTGTGGAAAGACACGATGTCACCAGAAGTCGACGGATGGAGAACTTTCGCCAAAGCGTTGGATTCCGCTAAAGACTGCATCCATTAACGTGTATCCAATATTCAACATTACACCCAATAAAATGTTTTCAATGTTTCAATAACATGTTTGTATGAAATATATACAATATTCGCCCTAAGATTAGTAAAAAAGGGGACATTTGGCAAATCTGACAGAAAGCGTTCAATGTTGGTGTTCCTTTTTGTTATTTTGGAATGCTGTCGTATTGGCAACTCAAATTGCTACACAGTGGTGTGCTTTGTAGGCCGCTCTTTCCTAAAAATGTCCCACTTCGAAGGTACTAGTTTTTGCTATAATTTTTTCAAGAACAAGCACGGCTGTAATGTTGCACACTTGTAAAGCAGCCCTAGTAGATGTGCAACGAAAATGTCAACAAATTCAGCTCTAGTCGCCAAGTTTCTCAATTCGGAATGGAGCTCTCCATGGCAGCAAAAAATAGGGAGAGAAAATCAACCATGTCGATTTACCTGAATGTCACACTTGCTTTTCGAACCTCAAACCAACGAAACATCTGTAGTTACTCTTACGCGTCGAGTCTATTCTTCATGCAGACAATACAAAATCATGGCTCAGCTTACTACTAGCGAGGTTATACAAGCAGAATGTGCGCAGGCTGAAGGTGACTTCCAAGAAGAGTAAGTGCACAGCATTTCAAGTCTATTTTCCCATGTAAGCTGCACAATTTGACTGCTCTAGACTACCAATATATTAGTGAAATTTCTTTTTTGTTTAAATAGTTTAGATTAGCCGTCACAAAGCGAGACTGCGAGGTTCTAGCTATGCCATACAGTTTTTCAACGATTGTTTACAAAGATTTTAACTGCCAGCTCATTACTACTTGACCTAACTTCAGAAAATTTCTTACGCGTAGGTTTCCGAAGATGCTGCGTCGTCATCAACGGCCGTCTAACAGCTTGATTCACACGAGTTTAGGGACAGTCAAAGGCGGAGTATGTCGTGGAACTTCCAAAACAATCTGTATTCAGTGTTAGTTTTTCTACAAATTTCATAGCCTGAAAACAATGAAACAGGTAAGAAACACAAAAATATGCTGGCAGTTACAAACTCTCATACTGCGAATCCGTATCGGTATATATGAGCATATCAGACAGAAGTCGGTGCAACTCTTTGACGCCAGCTTGGGGTTGAGAGCAGAAAAGGATTAGGTGTGTCGATTACGGGCCGGGATTGATTGAGCGTTTCAAGCAGTTTTCAGGACGGCGCAGTGATTTTCCTTAGCCACGGAAGTATACTGAAATTACATAATCCGCTTAACATCATATAGTCAACAACAACGGAATGCAAAATTACCGATGCGATACTGCAGTACTGTTTTGGTCGCCATGTACCGGCTGTACGTCATAACCGGCACGACATTATGTGATGAAGTGAGAATGATACCTTCATCCTCAGGAGCACAGAATCTCCAAGATTGCAGTGAAAAACTATGTAAGTTAAAATGATTCTCCCTCTTTTCTACACCACTGACCTGTAACCAGTGAGAGAACGATCTCTATGGGTTTTGATTTCAACACCATTGAATATGCAACCATCTATGCCTTGAAAAGGCGGCAAGCTTTTGATTTGTATTTCAATTCTACAATCATCAGGAGCCTTAATCTCACTCAATTAGCCCCTCAAAAACATGTTAAATGGCTTTGCGTGAAGGCATACCACAATCCAGTAATTGCAGAATATGAAATCCTCCTTTGTAGTGTTACCTTGCCCTTCGTAACCCAGAGTGTCTATCAGAAGCTGAGAAGCAGATGACGCTTCAAGTATTTGTCCGCATCCTGAAGGCTGAAATTTGTTTTCCCCTGTCTTGCTTTTTTTTCACATGTCACAATCGAATTGTGGAAGATCTTACTCTTTGGTTACAATAGTTTCCTCCGAATCCACTTGGGCAAACGCATCTCGAGCAGTCACGTGGGTGAGGAAAGCCTCCATTCTTGCAATCATTTGGATATCGTTGGCATCTTTCTAAACAATTGCAGAACTTAGCGCAATTTGAAGCGAGGTTTCATGATGTTAGTAGGTTCCAAATATGTCCTTTCATTACAAAACCTTACTAGCATTTGCAGACATGTTAGTTCAATAAAAATTTCTACCTAAACATCCATAGTGCTTGTTGACCATGAGCAAATCGTAGAAGGAAATTATATGCGATCCAAGTGTTTCCATGTATTTCAAGTCGTGCGGCACGATTGCGGCTTCCCCACTATTTGGTTTCCTTAAATTCTTCGCAGCTATAACGTCGACTCAGCCACACAGGAGCAGTTCTCACCCTCTTGATCTGTAGTGCATAATGCTACCGTAGTCGTATGGTACACCGTAATCTACAATCTTTTCTGGCGCTGCTTTGACATACGCGGTAAACCAGTTGGACTGCAATTTGTTCTGTTCAATTATAGATGGTGACCGCCAATTCGAGCTCTTTCCATTCTACCCTCGATATCAGATAGAATGAAACCAATCGTTCCAAAGGGGAAAGTGCTGTTACGGAGCATCATGGGGTTGTGTTTTTTCGGCACGGGGCGCGCTTACCTTCCGCACTACTATCACTTTCATTTCACCGTTTGCTTCGCCTTCTTCGAATAGAAAAAGGAACAGGAAAATGCAGTGTAGTGCAAGCTGGTGAACCGAACTGGTTCAAGTACCAAGTTTGCATGTAAGTAAGACTTTGCCCGACTTCGGGTGAGGATGAGCAAATTTTTAAAAGCATGCTAGAATTACGCCTACTCCCTGGGTTCAAACCCTATTCCTTCATCGGGTAGTGTTACTCAACAACTAAAGAATTGAACTTTTGTTGTGAAACATTTACATTGCACATGTAGATCACGACTGGCCCAGCAGAACCTGCGCAGACTTGAAGGGACTGAATGAATGCCGAATCCCTTTACGATGGAAAATTTTGGCCCGCAAGGCTTAGTGACTTCTTCATCTCTTCCTCTTTCCAGCGTTTGTACCACGTCGATGCTTCGTTCGTGTCCTCCACTTAATTCTGTCAGCTGCTTCTCTCAGAGTGAGGCGTGCTACAGAGACGTCGGTTTTCACGTAATCGAGACAGCGCGTTTCGGGTCTGCCCTGTGGACTAACACCAGCCACCTCCATACTGAGTGCAGTTTTAGCCACGAAACTGGGATCTTTGCGTTGAAGATGTTCGAACCGTCTAAGATGGGCTTCCTTCATCTCTACAGGTATTGGTGGGTCTTCGGAGCATTGAAAACCCGGCGCGCGGGGTGTCCGAGTCAGTATGATGAGCGCAGAGGACGAAAAGAAAGGCGCTGCCAGCCGGCCCGGCTCTCTCTCTGTCGGCTAGAGTGCAAACTGGCTATCTCTGCGTCTCCGCGGAGAGTGATCATTTACTTTGGCTGTACAGTATAGGGATGGGAGCAATAAAGGCTATAAAACCGCGAAATTCTCATGGTTTCTACGCGTGCTGGTGCGGAGCGCAGATTAGAGACAGTGAGAGAGCGCATGACAGACGGAGGGAGCGGAATCGCGCGCGCCGCTCGCGCCATGGATCGTGAGAATTACGACGTTTTACAGAGGATACTAGTTTGGGAGGGGGGGGGGGCACTCATCATTCCAAACAGGAGTGACAGATGCAGCTTTCAGATGTTTGAGGCTCAAAATGGAGTCCCTAGGAAGGCAATGTCAGATAACGCGATCAGTTATCCGATGTTAATGAATTTCGAGAGCCCATCTTAAAAAGGTTGGCACCCAGGATTGAATCTAAAGAGTGTTCGATTCTTAAGTTTATCCGCAGAAAGGCGTTATAGGCTGTGCTTTTTCCATAGGGTGGTACAGGACAATCAATTAGCAAGTTGGTTACTTATTTATTACCTAATGAATCCAGAAGGTCGTTGTATAACAGTAGTAGATGCGAAGCGGACGTTTTTCAAAAATAAATTCAGCTGTGAAAATGGTGAAAACATTCTCAAAGTCACACTTCTAGTTAAATGGGTTTCTCCAAGCAAATTCATTTTGATGGTGGCCGAAACGCTTCAACAAAAAGGAACATCGGGTGAGTGGAGTGGGGGAGTCTACAAGGAATTGAACATATTTTTTGAGGACGATTTTCTTGGATACAATTTTCAAGTCCCCGAAACGAGCCGTTGTGTTAATTCACATGAAAAGGCCCTAGGCTTTTCGAAGAAGGACTTCTACTTGGTTGAGAATGTTTATGCGTTAGTAACTGCACTTGCCACTGCTTTTTCACCAGTTTACGTTTATGAACAGCAAAATGAAACCGTTTGTGTGATTTTACCAATATCATGTCTTTTTTCAATAGTAAGTATTGAGTGCCTTTTTTGATACTATAATAGAACCGAATAGAGAGAAGTCATTTTTAAAACCACAAAGCTCTTATATGAAGAATAACAGAACGGTCCTAATTCGCGAGTAAAAGTTTGAGCCACGGGAATCGGTTCTCGAAAACTATTGATACCTTTTCGTGGACTCATCCACTCTACTTCCCTAATTCTCTTTATTTTCGTTGGAACGTTTCTGTAGGCACCGAATCACATTTGCTTGGATATTTTTTTTCGATAGAACTTACTTTGCTTTCTCTTTATCGCAAGTGTAATCAGCAGTGTTAGCAAAAAATTCAGTAATTTTGTTGAAGAAATCGCGCAGTGCCATAAAAAGTGAGTGTTTAGTAGAACAGCGTCAGCATCCACATAGAACAAGCGTTCGTGGCTACTCACTAGAATATACATCAAAGCCTCAATCATTCTAGAGATGCCAGTCGGTGGCATTGTAGTAGCGTATTTTTCTTTGTGTCTCCGGCGCAAGAGGTGGAGTGGAGAGCGCAGCAAGCGCGAGGGAAAGTGGGCGCGGCATTCCTGGTTGTCAATGGTACCGCAACCGTATTGGTGCAACTCCAAAGGTAGCACGCACAGTATCAATCGTGACCCGGACAAACAGAGTGATACCCAATGACAATCTGAGCACTCTCGTTTTTACGGTGTGCAGGGCTCTTCGACAGCTTTAGTGTGCCATCAAATTTCATCGATCCGCATCCGCTTGCGGACCTCATTCCATGCATTCGGCCTTCGATTTGTTGAGCCGCAGCTCGAAACGTATTCCTTCCCGCCTCGGCCGCCAACATAACATCATCTGCGTAGAGTAGCGACCATAGCTGCGGTTTCAGTACATCCCGAGTGATTGCATCATGCGAAATTCGAACAGCAATGGTGACAGGACAGACTCTTGATGGACTCCAACACGGACAGGAAAGGACTCATTTGTTTCTGCTGAGCATTTGACCACACTTGTCGGCTCAATGTACAGCGATTTCGTTCGTCGTATGTACTCTACTGAAACGTTTTGAGATCTCGACGCCATCCATGTGAGATCATGAGGGACACGAACAAATGAATTCTTCAGATCTAGGAACATGACATGTATATTGCGATTTTTCTCTCGATGCTTTTTAATCAGAAGCCTACTGGCGTGAATGGCATCGGTGGTTCCCCACTCTGACAAATCCGCACTGTTTCGCTGTTGTCAAGACGCGATGTCTCTCAGGCGCGTGTACAGAATGCGTTCGAAGAGCTTCATAGTATGGCATAGCAAACGACTAGTCCTGTAGGACAAACAGTCAGCTACATCTCCTTCCACTTTGCAAATTGTCACGTTCACACTGATCTGCCAGACATTTGGGGTCATTCCTTCGGTGGTATTCCGGTTGAAAATTCAGCCAGTCACTCGGCAATCACTCAACACTTTCCAGATTTTAGCATGTAAATCATCTGGGCCGGTAGTTTTGGGCAACTTTATTTTTGCTATAACTTTCTCGATTTCTCTTGTGTGACTTAGGAGACAGGCCGCCCTTTGCTGGCTCAAGATCGGATGAGCGAATGTGGAAACTCTCTGTTAGATATAGAGTTGAAAGGCTGCCGCCATCTTTTCACGACATTGATTGGGAGGTGGAGAACGGTGACATTGCTGCTTCAATAGCGTTGAGGTGTCGCAGGACCTATGCGTAGAGATTACGCGTCTTGGCCAATTGGCATACAGCTCCTTGTAGTCTTTCGGCTTTGCAATGGGAAACAGTCTTCTTGGCAGTCCGCTTCGCTGTCTGCCAAGCACAAACTTGGTTTCCACGTCTCTCGAGCACAGCAGATATCCACGTGGAGGCTTTTGAGACATCTCGCCAAATCACGGCTCCTTGATGTAAGACTGTGGACGTTGAGTGAAGCAAGCCGAACAGGACAAACTACTGGGTGGTGATTGTGAACCAACTTCCTTAGCCGGCTCCGTCCATTAGCCGGCAGCCCTCGCAGATTTTCAATGTTGATCGGGCAACAACGCGCGTCGGTGGTGTACATAACCTGGCAATAGAATCGTATTGGTCGACAATAGACGTAACTAGTGAATAATCAGATTTCGGAACTAGTTGAGGTTGGACAGAAGACCCACCGATTTCTTAGCAAGATGTGTGTGGGGGAGGGGGGTGCTCTGTGGAGGATGCTCTCTGACTGCACTACAAAAAATGACACCTTGATGTTCTTCGGAACAACACCAATAAAGCTGTCGCGATCTCTTCTTGATTGCGTGTGAAAGAATCCGAGTGCGTGACCAATTTCATGCGCGGCGATTCCAATCTGTAAGTAGTTCTGTTAATGTCTTCCACAGCGTTTTGCACGCGGTAGATCTTACCATATCACAATTCTTGCCAATCGATAGATCCTGTTCACCACCACACTTTCCGATGCAGGAGGAATAGCAACCATCTCCTTTAAACACTGCTATCCTATCCAGGGCTACAACGGAACTTTCAACGCTTATCCTGCTGCGGTTGTCACAATTTTCGTCAATAAATACCTTTGCTGTTTTGGAAAAAGTCAATGCATGTGTCCCTCATCCACTGTCCTGCCGCCTTCAAAAAAACGCTTCTCATTTTCCGATCTAAGTGTCAGATCATGGTTTCTCGAGTCTGTAGTAAAGTGACGCATCTGCTCGTAAAAACTGACTTGCACTTCGTCTAAAGTAGAAATTGACACCCGCCAACCAATGTTTTACCCGCTGCTTTTTGCCGCTGTGGATTTGTCTTTTTATGCGGTTACTTCGCTCTCCATCGACACCTTTGTAGATTTTGTCTCTCTGAAATTGTAGGATGCAGTTGTTCTGAAGTTTCAGAATACACTTTTTTATTTCAGCTTACTCTAACAAGGAGGACTTTCCGGGGGAAGAGACGTCCTCAGAAGTTTTTCCGAGTTTGGGGGAATGGATAGAGTAACAATAACAACTATATGTTGGGTTTTCTATACGGACCTTCCGGCAGACCGAAAATGTAGAAAAACGAAGAATTAGTTGCTACTTTCTCTTCGAGCAGTCACCATGGCCTTACTTTTAGCTTTCCAGAAGATAAAATTGGCTGACTACTACATCTGAAAACCGTCTTCATCAGATTGCTCCACTTGGATCAATATGAGAACAGGTTTTTCCACTTTTTTTGCTATGTACTCACTCTCAAGCTCCAGAGGACCTTAAAAAATTTCTGTGCGAACAAACCAAGTAGCATTCGATGAAGAGTTAGCAGATGTATTATGCAAACAATCGCTGCCTTCTGCAAATGAAAACTGCGGCCATGATGATGATAGAAAAAAAGTCATCAAATTTTTTTCTTACAATAGCGATGTTTCGTAGATACGCAAAAGATTTGCATGCGTTCAAAGTACGTGTTTTCGGTTGAGCGGAATAACTCATACTCCTTAGCGCACGCGCGGCACACGCGTGACGCGCGGGTGGTGCGTTGGAGTATGAATGGCCTGACGCCACGTCCCAGCGGCCCGCGCGTGACGCCCACCCCGCCATTTCGGCGACGGCTGTAACGGCTTTTTAACCATTTTCATTATTAGTCTATCATCAATTTCATTTCGCTTTGTGATAATTAATTCCATTGCTTTCCTTTGATATCGTGGTGATGAAGGTGTGCACATAATTCACTTGTTTGGAAAAGTTAGGTCCACTTTTTTTCCCGCTCCACCATGGCGTCACCGCTGGAGTATTCATAGTCTCCGCAAGCGCGGCACGAGCGTCACGCGCTTGGAAACTATCCATACTCTAACGACACCCCCGCGCGTCACGCGCGTGCCGCGCTGGCGTTGAGAAGTATGATTAGCGCCTCAGGTCGACGTTGGAGTCTAGCGTGACAACTCGTCCGCCACGCCTCAGCCTTAGCGTGGACTGTTTCAAGATAGGGGCCCTATACACACCAAGAAAGGAGTTGTCCCGTTTTCGCAGTTCGAGACGTCAAGCTATGTAGTCGATGCAAGCGAAGTGGTTCCGAGTGGAATTAGGGTCGCTGAAGGCGAGATAACTCCTCACTCGGTGTGTACAGACCCCCCCATCCCGCTTCTTCGGCGCGCATCTGGGCGATGCAAGATTTGTCCTACAGTGGTACTTGTTTGGTTGACGAAACACTAGATAACGCTCCGCTTTTCTCAACTCTCTCATTCTGCCTTCTCGATGTGCCTATGAGTGTACAGAGGACTGCAGTTGGGTAGAATATGAGGTGGAGTAACACTAATTTAAAGGCATCGTACGCGCTGAAAACCATGTTTCGTTTTTGAGCGTTTTTGAGTTGTTAGCCTCCTATAGTGACTAAAGGTAGCGAAAAGCCGTCTCAAAACGTTGACTTTTCAAGAAAAAACGTTTTAAAAAAACTTCTGAAAATCATTTGAACTTCGCGCCGGCATCGACTCGGGATAGTTACGTGGAGGGCGCAAGGAACAGTTCTACAATTAGTCCATTGGCGCAGCGTTGGAAGCAATTCACCGAGGACGCCAATCTGCACATCGCCCTCGCTTGTTGTGTGACGAGAATTTTCCAGTCGATAGTGCCACTTTCGTCCGACGGTGCGTCAGCGTACAGTGGCATGCCCTGTACTTAGCGACACGACGTTCTGCTCAAATATTGCGAAAGTACCAAATGACTGACGAAAGGGCCGGCCCCTTTTGACGGAATTCCTTACTTTCCACTTCCTCTATGCTCACAATGGTACGTTTTTGAGCAGCCAAGCTCGTTGTATGTTCTCATAGGGGCCCGAGGAAGGGATTAAGCATAAAAATGGAAAGTGGATTTCAGCGCGTACGATGCCTTCAAATAAGAAACCACGTCAATTCGTATATCATCGGAGTTAATGGTATACGAGTTACTATTTCAATTCATAGTTAAATACTTCACCTATGCATACATGCACAAGGAATGAGAACATTCCTTTGTCATAGTTTCGCTGATGCTCCGGTACAGCCACGCGAATGCGCTTCAGTGAGAGCGGCGTGCGGACGAGCTCCATGCTCTGCGTCTCTGCCTCTTTTCTGCCTCAACCGGCCGAAACGTCCGCAACCCGAGATTTATCCTCTCGACCATCACTGCTCGTTGGCTATGGCAATTTTAATCAAGTGATTAGAGGAAGGAGTTGTTTATAATTCCGCCGCCGAGCGCCGCGGCGCGCCGCGCCGCTCGAAAAATCGCGCCACTAGGATGTAAAACCGGGCTGCCGCGATTTGACGCGGCGTCGTACATTTGCGTACCTGATGATGTATTCGACGGAGGTTTGCGGATCTTTACATTAATCTTGTTGGGAAACATGAATTTCTCACTTTCAATCTTCTCGTCAATCCCTACTAACTTAAGGGTCTTTCACTGTCTGCCGGACGAACTCGTCCTGGCATGTTATAAAATAGGACTGCGGTGTCAGTGCACTCCGCACTGCGGTGTCGGCCGACCGACGTCTCACAAGGGAGCCACAATAAGTCATAGTGACCACTCCAGATGAGATGTACTTTTCTAGAACCATTTTCGGACGAAAAGTCTGAATATGCCCATCGCAGCTGCCTAGACCACCTCTGAAAAAAGTTATAGGCATTTTTCTCTGATTTTCGTACCTATTGTACCCTCCAAAAAGCGCATTATTTTCACGAAAATCCGGAAACGGGACTCATAATCGTGTACATCGCCCAAAACTACCCCACTAAGCGAAAATTGGGTGAAGGAACATTTTCCGAACTTCAAGCAGACTAAAAGCGTTTCGGACTTGTACGGATTTTCAGTTGGGCGTTTATTTATACCAATTAGAGAGCTGTCGAAGCGTTTTAGAAAAATATTCCAGATTTGACTGAAAATTTGCTCTGGGAGGTTATTTGGGGTGCTGATCACGAATCTGAGGTTCATTTATCGATTTTCCAAAGTTTTCGACTGTATTCGCTCACAGATTCCCATCGAGGGAGAATTTGATGGCAGTTCGCGACTTTTGACGACTTCCGGAGTGCTACTATAGATCATGCTAAAATTTTCTCTCTGAGGGTTACTTGGAATGCTGAACACGAATCTGATGTGAGTTTATCGATTTTTGACAGCTTACGGTAGATTACGGTGGGTATACTGTAGTTTGGTCGAAGTCTCAGAATTGTCTCAAGGTTTCTAATTGGGGTTTATTGGGGTGCCGAATACGAATTCGATGTCCATTTGACGATTATAGGAATATTGAGGTAGATTTTGCCTCCTAAATAGCATGTTACCTACCGTAACCTACGGTAAACCTTGAAATTTTGACAAGCGAACCCCAGATTCGTGTTCAGCACCCCAGAGTACCTCTACATGCTTGTTTCTAGCAGAATCTGGAGAAAATTTTAAGAACACCCTGAAAATTCCATGGGGGGTACCCTTACCTTGCCGCGAAGCTTTAAAAAACGCTCATAACTTTTTTCAAAGTGGGTCTAGGCAGCTGCGATGGGCATATTAGGACTTGTCGTCCGAGAATGATTCTAGAAAAGTACATTTCATTTGGAATGGTCACTATGACCTATTGTGGTTCCCTTGTCAGTGCGGTGAATCCATTGACATGACGTCGTATCAAGTTATGACGGGTTAGAACGGGTCGTTTTCGCCTTACATTTTGTACTGAAGAGTCGGAACTGACGGTTGTTCACCGCAGCTTTCCTCGCACTGCGACTCACTTTTAACGTGCCGGACGGCCTCGTCCGGCACGTTACAAGTGAGTCGCAGTGCGAGGAAAGCTGCGGTGAACAACGTTTGATGTCGGAATTGTTCACGACTGTGCATTTTATGGCAAGGTTAACTACAGCGCGGAGTGGATGAGGAACGTGGGAAATTTCTTGTCTTCAAAACATTTTTTGTGTTCTCCGCTAATGACGGGCAACATTATTCACAAGACAGGAAGAACCACGCGCTTTGTAGAAAGCATTTTGAAAGTATTTTTGTTTTTTTTTCTTGAGAAAAATGGTTTCAAAAGCAAAAAATTGAAGCATTCACAACCCATCCTGTTTTAAGCGACGCCCAAGACCTTGGAGGGATTTTGAATGATGAATAAGAGAAACAAGAAATGAGAATGTATGTGAAATAACAACAAAAAAGCAAATGATGCTGATACGAATCGAACGCCGCCGCCGCGCCGCCTGCTCTCCCCGGGCGGCGCGGCAGCACCCTTGCGGCGGCCGCGTGCGGCGCCGTTAGATTAAAGGGCTTGGCAGAGTTGCAGCAACCTGCGGCACGCCGCCGAGCGAGAGCTTTGGAGCGTGGTCGAAACCCGACGCGGCGATGAGCACAAAGACCTCGCAGAGTTGCAGCGACGTTGTCGTCAGCATCGCATTCTACCATTGCGTACGATCTCATTCATTAGACGGTGCATCTCGCTATACACAGTTTTTGTTGGTTTCATATGATTCGAAACTTAAGTAAATGTCTACTAGCAACTACTACAAAATATTGTGATAAAAAAAAAGAAAAATAAAGTTTGCAACCAGTAGAGTGATGCCTTAATGAATAGTTTTCGAGATAATAAAATCAGTGAACGGTTTGAGGCGATCGCTTTGAAAACAATAGTACTAGACGACATTGTAATAAAAAAATACTAAATAAAACTGGAAACAAAGCCAATTCGAAATGAAACTGCGAATTTGGACAATTTGAAGTATGCTCCAATGATTTTCCGTTCAATTTGTGCTAAAATAGAAAAAAAAGGTCTTTAGAGGGTTGAATTTATGGAAGCAGCAAAAAAAGAAGCTCGAATCGATCGTCGGCGACGCTCGTCGCCAGCGAAGGAAATGGTCGAGACCATTCCCGCCGCCGCTCATTGACGGCGTCTCTCCGGAAGTCGCTGTTGTCGCGGCGGCGGAAACACTCTGCGAGGTAACCACGTCGCTGCTGCCGCGCGACACGCCGCCGCCATCGCCCGCTGCGTGGCGCCCCCCATTCTCCATCGTTGCCCTGCCGCAGCGAGACTCGCCGCGGTGCAATTCTGCAGAGCCCTCAAATCGAACAGAAAAACTCTAAACGCATCGGGGCGCCGCGAGGCGGCGCCGCTTGATCGATATGGCTGTATTGCATCTCGCCGCGCGGCGGCGGAAGTAAAAACGACGCCGAATGGAATGCGTAGTGAGTTTGGAAACCGCTTATATTCAACGAGTGTGCTGGAATCAAACCGTCGAACATTGTATACGGCAATTTTATTGCGACTAAATGTTATAGTTGTGCTTTTTGACTAAACGGACCGAATGAATGAATGAATGAATATATTCGACTTCAACATTTTCGAATAAATGAATGAATGAATAAATTCGACTTCAAATTTTTCGAATAAACGAATGAATGAATATATTCGACTTTGAATTTTTCGAATAAACGAATGAATGAATATATTCGACTTTAAATTTTTCGAATGAACGAATGAATGAATATATTCGATTCTCTATTTCGAATGAATGAATATCGAAAATCGAATAATTTCGAATAAATGAATTAATTTAACTACGGGCCAACCGAATTCAGAGTTTTGCGACGCTACTACTTTGAAGAGGCAGTTTTAAGGCTGGCATCGAAGAGGTTTGCGACGCTACTACTTTGAAGAGGCAGTTTTTAAGAATGGCATCGAAAGCTTTTGAACTGCTCAATATTTCCAATATTCCGCTCAGGCAGGGTTCATGAGTGGTGGCACGCAAAATCGATAAGCATCGTTTCTACACTAGCAGCTGCCTGATGCCACCCACGGCGGCTCTATTCATACAACGCCAGCGCGTCACGAGCGGGCGTTTCGTTAGACCCCGTTCATAGTTCATTCGCGTCGCGACGCGATGTTATAATCAGTCTACATCTCGATCACGCTACGTCGCGTCGCGTCTTCGCTGGGTTCCCACAGTGAAGAGGCGCGATATATTCGGAATCACGCGCTTTCTCCTAGAACCATAGCGGTCGTATAGCGAGATGGGAGTTGTTCGGCCCGCCACGCGCCAGCAATTCCACCAGTGTTACTGTCTGAGTTGGGGATAGTGTTCGCGGAATTTCTGGATTAGGCGTGATTCCTAGCTTTTTTTCGCTTTTCGTGAATTTGTTACTTCGACATTTTCTGCCCTAACGAGTATGAGCCGCAAAACTTGCTGCTATTCGATATTTACTCCTTCCCTTTGAGTATTGCTCATTTTGCCACCTACTCGTTTTTATTTCGTTTCCAAAAATCGATAAAAAAAAGAACAAAATCCAAATTAGCCATCGTTGACAGCCATAGAAGCACCTTGTCAAAAGTTGGGAAAGAATATACAAATCTCGCTCTATTGAAAAATCTTGTGCTCATTTTGATCTAGCGCATACGTCGTGGATTCGACTGCCTTACCAATTTTCGCGGCTTTAGCTTTGGCTACTGATAAATGGTCAGTCGGTACCCTGGATCTCCATCAAATTTCCGTTTCAACTCTGGAAACCGCCAAGTTTTGCTGAAAACCAAAAAAAGCGTTGGATAGAAGACGATTCACACTTTCGACCAGTATTGCCCTTAGCAGAAGAAAATTCCGGCCCGCAATTGTGGACAAACGCTGTTGCAGCACGTAATGCGATGAAGTCGTGCTGGGACGAAGGTTGATCGTGCCGGGAATACATGGTCCCACCAGTATTTTCATCGTGTCGCGGCGGGTGTCTGCGATTTCGGACCAGAGATTCTTTCGGATGAAAGCACTTTTTCTAGTACTCGTCGAAAACAGATTTATTTTTGAAACACATATCATCACTCGGAAGTTGAGGCGTTTCCATGTTTAAAGGCACAGTACACCCTCAGATATGAAATGTGAGATTTTCGTGTAATTGTGTAGAAGACCCCCCCCCCTGTATAACATGTGCCAAATGCCAGATCGCATTTCCTCCAAATAAGCGAGATATGAGCGACCACCACAGGCCCGACCCCCTTCACTCACCACCACAGGCCCGACCCTCTCCCAGATTTACGAACTCGATAGCGGCTCGATGGATGGATGAATTCCAACAAGTCGTCGTTCTTCAGTCCACTACCGGACTGTCTCCTTATCCTGGCTTTCTCTCACGCAACGATTGCGAATGAAGAGAAATACCTGCCTGAGACAACTCGTCCACCAATTTTTCACCCTTAAAATCTAGGCATCTTCGAAGAGCCATAACTCTGTTCAAAGGGGGTCTTGGATGATTTCAGAGATACCACTGTAATCAGCGTGTGATTCGCTTCAAGATAAGCATGAAATCTGAAAATTAATTTTTTGGGTGTCATATGCCTTTAATGAGGTTTGAGGCTGTGTTTGAGCTAATTACTCATCAGTTACGAATAACGAGTTACGAGGATTTGAAAATTACGATTTGCGCAATTCAAAATTTCAGTTACGCTCAGCCCTGACTCACACTATTGCTGGTGCACTGGCCCTTCGAAAAATTTCTGTGTAGGATCCGGTAATGGCTGTGTTAGATTATTCGAATATATTCGAAGATCGAATATGTTCGAATAATTGTCAGTGTCGATAGTCGATTTCGAATAATAATCGAATACCTGGTATTTTCGATAGTCGATTTCGAATAATAATCGAATATGAGGTTTTTTCGATAGTCGATTTCGAATAATGATCGAATATCCGCTTTTTTCGATAGTCGATTTCGAATAAAAATCGAAAATCGGGATTTTTCGATTACTCGATAATCGAATAAATAATCGAATAATTTATTCGAATGTTTATTCGATTGCGAATATTCGAGCACAACTATACTAAATGTGTGCAGAGCACATGAGTTACTCTATCCAACCTACACAACTTTCAGAGAAACGTTTCCTGTTCATCTCCCCCCTCTCCCAGAAAGTCCTCGCCTTCCTTGTAAGAGAATACCATCGCCCATGAAAATAAACTCCACTCTACTTCTCATGTTGATTTCTTCGACTGAGCCAAAAACTTTCCTTACTCGCAGATACGCATTTCTGGGTGTGAGTTTTCTCTTCTTTCGTATCAACAACTCCTTCAGCTGAGCTCTGGGCTCGGGGTGTAAGGCAGGCCAAGGCTTGATTTTCTCTTTGATGGCATCGAAGTTCTTCCGGTTTCGTTGGAGGCTGGCTCCTTCAAGTACCTGAAACATTCAATGATTCTTTTTCCAAAACCTGATGTGAAGAGTGTATCACCGTTTGTGGGTTCTGATCCGCATTTTTTAGCTCTTCCTCAAGTTTTTCCTCTCTGAAAGAGCCCTGATCCATTGGTTCTGGTGGAGAAAGCAAACCATTCCTGATGCAGATGATAAGAATGATGCTGTGGAAGGCAGCTCTCATCCTGAAACTTGCTACGCTTTTTAAAATGGTGGAAAATAAAGCATCCACTGTGGAAGTGCGCCGAGCGGACTGGCTTCAGTGCACTCTTCTCTTCGTCTGATCCCAATTTTACCCTCTTCTTCAGAATAAGCAGATATGAAATGTATTCAGCAAGCAGCTGGTGATGAAACGATCAACTTCTTGTGGAAAAACAATTTTTTGGCGATGAATCGCACTTATTCTCGCGTAGGAACTCTGGAGGAGAATATTTGTGGAAAGAATAATGTGCCGACCCGGATTCAGGTAGTGTGGCAAGCTGGACCAGGTTTTCGCGACATGACCTTTGAATCCCATAGATTATCAGTACGTGCCTGGAAATCATTTCCAGTTCCTTCTATTCCGTATTCGCCTTCCTTCCAGTCAGTAGGACGATGCAGGCTTGGTTTCAGGCCAATCACGCCATTTTACTAGAATGGGCGGCCGGTTCGCAAGCTCTCAACCCAGTGGAAAACATGTAAGGAGTTCTTGGGCGGCTACACCCAGAGCAGGCAATACGAGCACATAGATCCGCTTATACTGGCCGTTCTAACAGAACGGGCGCAGTTTTAAAGGGGCATTCACAAAACGTTGGGTTGAAACATACCCAACAGAGTTTCCGAAGTGGTTCAGCGCCGAGACATTTCTGAAGACTAATAACTCGATGTTTCTGATGGTTCTTACCATGAAAGAACTGATACAGAGGGTCTAGAATCGAAATTTCAGCGAGAATGTCAGCTATGTCGTATAATTTTGCAGCGGTCATTTTTGACAATTGCCGTTGCCAGTTTCCCGCTAGTTGCTCTAATTTCATGAAGATTCCTACCCAGGGGTTTTCGAGGGTGCTGCTTTGGGCTTCGTGGGCTTACCGTTTGTCCCCTCAAATCATACGAAGTTCCGAACCGTGGAAATTGGGGCATGTCGTATAATTTTGAAACGCACTGTATAAGTTGTTCCGTGCTTTCGTTTGGACCCTAAGTAATACTGTTTGTCCTAAAGTATCCTTCCATTTTCGATTAGCCCCATTTTTCACCAATGAAAAGCACCGTGAACCTGTTCATCCAGCCAGATATCTAGTTCAGACCAGAGAATAATGTCACTGAAATAATGTTGTTGTTACTTCCTACTTGAAAGCCGACGAAGACCACTCAAAAGTTAAAGGGAAAAAGAAGAAAAAAATAGCATCATTTCCATGTTCCCTGTCATCTCGCGGTTTAGTCGCGTTTCCAAACCTATTTACAATCTCCCCAGGGGCGGTATGCACGTGCGCGAGTGTTACGAACGGGTTGAGGCAGGGTTTGGGCGTTTGATGATCGTAGCGCGAGGGCTGGAGATCATCAGTAAATGGTTCCTCGGCGGGTTCGTATTTTCCAAAGTTCGTTGTTTTCATATTACTTGCTGGCGCCAAATGTCTTTGCCTTCATTATTGTTTATGTCACATCATGGTAGCACTGTGGGAAAAACTCGAGAATTCGCACATCCTATTTTGTACAGCTTGCTTCCAGTTGTAGAGTTCAAGCATATCAGAAGAATGCGAGAACATCTCTGCCAGTTGCGCTATTTGAATGTATCAATTAGGTCAGAGAATCTTTTTAGCTTCTAAAGCAAGGTTGATTGTGCTCCCACCCATTTTTACGGGCAGGCTCAGAAATAGATCTTCGCCATCACCACTTCTTCACAGCCATAGCAGGTTATATCTGGAGTCCTTTACTAAAAAGATCGGATCAGATCGAACTTCCAAACTACGGAAAATCTACAAGAATTCTTTTCTAGACTTTGCTTTTTTGGCTGAGCTTAATCATCTTAAATAACAGTGTTCAGATGGAGAACGTAACAAAAATTTCCAGAAGTGAATATGAGTTGTTTTAGCGAGCGCAAAAAGCGGTGGAGATGGTATAGTCTACGAAATTTGCAAGGGGGACTACAAACTGTTGAATTGAGATTCTCTACCGATTCTGGATTAGCAGACGAAGAACAACGCTTAGAAAGAAACGTGCGAGAAGGCTCGAGGCTATCGGAATCGGCTGATGAAACACTTTTGGCAACGAAATGGATTTCAAAGAAGTGAGTCATTCAATAACATGTATCCGGGATTCGACATAAACGTTCATTAACGTGAGTTCACTGTTACAATAACATGTTTGTATGTATCTGCGACGCAAGTCCGTTCGATCCGTTATCGTCTTGTATCGAGGACACGCAGACAGCGCGCAGCATACGCAACCGTTCATTGTTGCAGACAGGGGTGTGCATTTATCATTCACCGATTTAACGGATTTTCCGGTATTTTCGGTAATTTTTCATTTACCGATTTACCGACTTAATCTTGAAATCTACCGAAATGTTTACCGATAAATTTTAAATAGCTTTCTGCCACCCAATCGATCAATGTCACGCCTGCATACCACGAATAATCCCTATTAGAGCTCAGCAGCCCTCACACTTACAGGGGTATGTAGAGACCTTCACGCTCTACTGTTTTCCGCTTTTTTCTTTCATGTGGCTTTTCCTATTTCCGTTTTGTGTTCTAACGTTTTTTCTCTCGAAAAATGGATCTTCACGCCTTCATTTGTGTTAGATCGTACTCCTCATGACTTTTCAAGACGGGATATAGTATGAATGGACCTAAATTCTTTCCAACCATGGAAAATTCGTTCCAATCCGGCTCAAAGGAAGGACCGTAATAGTAAGGATACCTTTTTTCCTGAAAAAGCCTAAAAGTGACCCTTATTGAAGCGAAAATTCGGGAAAGGTTGCTGAAAAAGCGTCAAAACAAGGTGAAACGCTCTGTTAGTGCTGGCACACCATCTTTTATGATGGTAGTCCACTAACAAATGGCGACCCTTCGTGAATGCTAGTCGCGTTCCAATGATAATTTTGAAAGGAAAAGAGAGATCGTGGTTTGAGAGCTGTCACACTCAATTTCAAAGCTGAGGCGTTTCATATTATTCTCTTGAATAACGTTCAAGAACAAGTCATTGCTTGGTGTCCTCCCACCCACAATTGTCGAGAATTCTATAAAGCCTGTTTGTTTCACTTTTTTTACTTTTGTAATCTCCAAATCTCAACGTTCATGAAGAGAGCTAAAAATTGTTTTTATCTTGAACCCTGCCTTAAACAGAAGTGTTCGTTGGGTTCATTGGGATGTCATTTCTTGAAGTATATTGGCACTCCGTTGTGAGGATTCAGTGATTAAGAGGTTTGCCTTGTCAAAAATGTGATACAACTTTCCTGCTTGCATTAAGGTTCTTTGAAATCCGCATAGTTGCAGGGAATATGTTGAGAAGTCGAGAGCCAGAATTTATTTTACCGAATTAGCCGTTTTTACCATATATACCAAAAAAAAATTCTCCGTAAACAGTTTAGGTAAAAAAATTACCGAAAACAAGATCTACCGCACTCCGCTGGTTGCAGAAAACACCTCCCCGACCAATCTTCACGTCTCTCTTGTATGCTTTGGGTAGGGGAATATTTTCGTGACGTTTTGTTCCTGCATTTTTCCCCACTAATTTTCGCTTAGTTCAGTGAAGCTTGGCTTTAGGTTCGCAGGCACACTTCCTCTATCCAGTGTTTTTCGTCTCTTCTCGTATAACTTGACCACCTTCGAATTTCACTGGTAAATGTAGTGTGTAGGCCAAGTAGCGAACAAAATATTTATATTTGCTCCTTACTGACACACTGGATTAGTTGTGGGTGATTGAGCACTTTACCCCTCTATGAACTGATTTATATCACCAAAATAGATTTGCGGAAGTTCTTCAGTGGGGTGGATTTCGCTTTTGCTGCAGCTTTTGCAGTTTCTCTACAGAGCAGAGATTTTGAGGCACCAAACCTCATAATCAGGTACTACTCGATATTTCCCAGATAGCGGTGATCATATCAACCATTTTTTCAAAAATCGAAAAGGCAAACTGAATGTCAAAAGTACCTGGGAAAAGCTTTCACTTCTCGCAAGTTTTGCGAAAAGCGAAAGAAAGCAACGAACAGAGGATGAAATGCGCTTTCGAACTCATCCCCACATTTTGCTGATCTAAGCAAAAATAAAGAGAAAATTTTGTAAAAACAAAATGCTACGAACTTCTTCGGCGAAAGAGGTTTAGCGCGTGCATTACATAAATGGTCCACGGAAAATTCAACTGTACCTGCCACTACGAAAAGGTTGAGCTATAGACTCGACTCGTATTTTATGACACGTAGCTCTTAACCGTCACACAAACTTAGCGTCACGACAATTCTTTTTCGCAAGTTGTAACGGCTGTCGTATTGTCATGACAACATGACGATTCAGCAGGCAGGGTGACATAGACTGTACGTCGTCAGTGGAAAGCACAGATTGGTAAGAGTGTCGTGCAGCGGGTACAGAAATGTAGTGTCTGTTGGGATCAAGTTCGGTGTAGAATATTTTAGACGCTATCTAATTATTTCAGAAGACGGCGCTGTAATCTAACATGATCGTTTGGCAAACTGATGCTGCGCTATTATGAGATACGCTGCGCCGGTTCAATACAACTACCTGAAATTTTTACAACAAAGAGCAGGCGTTCCTTTGATTTATTGGGCTGAGTGTTAGTGCTAATGTGAGCAACTGAAGCATTGGTTGCGCGCCGGAGTTATCCCTGGTTAAATCTCCGTTCCTGGTGTTTTTTTGGGTCGTGGTGTTAACGCACAAAAAAGGAGTTGTGCAGTCTTTTTCGGTTGCATTTCCACTTAGGACCACATCGCTCACACGGAGTAGCCTGATGTTTCGAACTGCAAAAGACGGGTGAACTCCTCCATTTTTAGCATTGAGACCACAACCCGCTTTTTTTGTTGGCAACGGATAACGCGTGCTCCATCTGTTCATAGGGTGAAGTGCGTTTGCAAATGTGCGCAGGCTGAGTAAGTGATGTGCGAGCTGTTGTTCGACACGTGCCATGAGTTCAATTCCAGGCGGTGTGCGTGATTCAGACGACGAAAAGTCAGATGGTGCCCCGCTGCATTCTACTGATCCGCGATTCCTGAGAACTTGACTAGGTATGATACTTGGCGAACTTTTCTTTTGTTTTTTGAGCTTGGAAATTCGGAAGTCGAGTTCCCGTAGAGAGTGAACCGCAGAGGTTTATGACAGTATATTTTCATATTTAGCTCATTCGGGCTCTGAGGAAGGCGAAACCGACGAACGTCAGCCAGATAAAGCCTCCTACCACCTCGCGCAAGTTTCAGTAACGTTCTTAATAATGAGCGCATAGTTACAATTCGGGATAATAAAGGTATGAAAATTACCCCTGTTGTCACCTGTTGTCACGATGCATTTCTCGTATTGTTGCAGCAACAAAAGGGAGTTTAACACCAGTCCTGTACACCCAATGTAGTTTAATTATATACGCGTAGTTCAAAAAAAAACATCTTCAAATACTCGAACCGTTTTGCGCGCTAAATGAGATCATGATTTTCTGCTCACCACTGAAAGATGGCCTGCAGAGAATACCCTTGATTGGGACTTGGTGACGAGCCTACATTGTTGAATTTGTGGCCGGGTTCCTCGTGGCAGTGGAAACTAGGCGTGCATTTTGGTCAACACTGATGATAAGCCTTACGTCGCGCGTAGTATGAACCCGACCTGTCGCTTAGGGTTGTGACCGTTCTATCTGTTGATGGGGACTGTGCTACCTGGTTAAATAGTGTCTCTGCGTTGATACTCTCCTGAAGTTAAAGGCAGTGGTCACGATGAAAAACGTCATCGAAAAAACTACAAAAATCAGCTTAGATCGAAAACAGCTGAAAGCTAGGAAGGTAGAACGGTGAAAAACGGCCTAGAATCAGAGTTTCTAGGGCCCAAAGATGCCAGTTCGTGCACACGTGCACAGCGCAGTCCAAAAAGATCGCAGTCTCATGCCGAGCAGTCAAAAATCATCAACATTCAGAGGAAGAATTGAATGCAAATTTACCGAATAAAAACAGTTGAACAATGAAAACAACACTTCAGTCAATGTTTTCGACTAGATGAGTCAATGTTCATTGATAGAAATTCAATTTTAAGCCAGCTGATGTTCTTTATATTAGAGATCATCGATGCCGATGATGTGGAGTGGGCTCGTCCACCATCAAGAGACAAGGAAGTTCAGGATTCAAATTTAGCCCGAAACAGCGGTTTTTTCGCGATTTTTTCTTACATGTCCTACTACATTAAACCCAGAAAAGGGTTTGGAGAGGAAAGGAAGACAAGCATATTTGATCGGGACCACTGCCTTTAGAGGAACACTCAAATCCAAAGTCCTCCCGGTTTTCAGCGCGAAGGTCCCTCATAAATCCTATCATTGTAGTCGCCCTCAGAATAGAACTGAATGTGATAATAGCGCGCTAAGATTTTTTGAAGAACATTTTCCTTTTTGGGATAGCTGCACAATAAAACCAAGCCATACCCTCCGCGTTTTGAGGGAATAAAGGCCAGTTCCTTGCGCAAGATTATAGTCGTTCCTTGCAGCGCACCGCAGAGTTCTGTTTAGTTAACGTGAAGCGAAATATTCCATTTGCTTACTACCCTTTGTACAAAGAAAGTCTGTTACTACCGGATGTGTGCTAACGGTACGCAGAATACTAGAAGGTTGGTTGTCATGGATAGTCCCAAATATCTCAACTGATGAATTTTCTGATTTAATACATGATTGTTAACACAACCACGCCGCCTAGCCACACTGATCCAGCACAGATGCCGCCTTTGTTGCGCTTTTTACTGCTTAGCTGCGAAATCCGAAAGCGAGCGTACGCGCGATGCAAGTAGCCAAGTAATACGATTGGGCCAGTTGCTGACCATGAAGCTCGTACAAAGACGGCCTACGCACTTCCAAGTTTGGCCCTGGAACATGGCAAGGGAGATGATTGTAGCAGAAGAGTGCTCTAGATCCCTTGTGGATGTGCACATCCCTTTTAAAGTCATTGCCACTTCATGTTCGATAATAATTGAGGCAGAGCTTGAAACAAACTGCTCACACTTACGTTGGTCAACATTGAAATAGAATACATTTGATGTTTTCGATTGAGATGACTATTTCCTAATTTCTCGGAAATTGATGTTTAAAGGCACAGTCCAACCTCGGAATCGTTTTTCTGGTTTCATGCCTATTTTGAGAACGGTCTCACGCTGATTCCGATGTTGTCTCTGGCATCGTAAAAGTCCCCCTAGGAACGAGTTATGGTCCCTTTAAAATTGAGCTGGGGAAGCATGGTGGACGAGTTGTCCGGAGTTTGTTACTTCTGTAATTCGCAACCGATGTATGCGAGTCACCCTGAGCGAAGAAAGAGGTTGAGAATGAAGGGAATAATGGGACTTTTGACCGGAAACCGTCGCTCATCTCGCCGTTGTTGAGCTGGAAAGATCGTAAAAGGGGCGTACCAAAGTGGCTTCAGGATGTGGGCTCCCCAATGTGGCTTCCTCCTATATCTCGCTTATTCGGAGGAATCGAGAGCTCGCACTTGGCAAGTGCTATGAACGGCGGGTCTACTTCACAATTTTATGAAAATCTCAGATTTCATTCCTGAGCTTGGACTGCGCCTTTAAAGGCAGCATACACGCTCGTAAACGTAATTGAGATAACTACGGAAATAGAATGGGATGGCACAGATTACAACGCCTACGCATTTTGAAGTGTCAAAAACGACTCACAATGCCGCTACATAAGTTAGAAGTTGGCCCCGCCATGTATTTTCACGCCCCCTGTATGTGCCCTTTTCCTGCAACGCAAGGTTGCTGGGTCTTATTCGCCGTCGGTACTGTTGATAGGTTGCCTAACAAGTGAACCACACACGTCACTGACGGCGAAGGTGACCCAGCAACCCTGCTTTGGAGCGAAAGAGCAAATAGAGGGGGACGTGAAAATACAGGGCGGGGCTAACTTCTAACTTATGTAGCGGCATTGTGGGTCATTTTTGACACTTCAAAATGCGTAGGCATTTTGTTGTAATCAAAACGGTTCGATTCACATTGTTATCCCCACCACGTTTACGAGCGTGTATGCTGCCTTTAAAGGCACAGTCCAGCCTGAGGGACGGACTCTGTATGACACCTGCCAATTGCGAATTCTCAGCTCCTGCGGATAAGCGAGATACAGGGGGAAGCCAGTCTAAGGCGCCCTCTCCGTGAAGCCACTTTCTCACGCCCACTTCACGATCTTTCGAGCTGAACAGTGGCGAGATGAGCGATGATTTTCGATCAATCTTCTCGTCCTTCCCTTCACTCTCGGCCTATCTATCCATTCAGGTCCACTCGTTCACATCGTTGGCAAATGACGAAAGTTACAGGCCTCGTCCACCGTACTTTCGCTGCTCAATTTCGGAGGGTCCATAACTCCGTTCCCAGGGGATCTTGTACGATTCCAGAGACATCATTGGATTCAGCGTGGGACCCTCCTCAAGAAAGAAAGGAGAACAGAAAAACAATTCTGAGGTTGGAGCGCGACCTTCAGAGGAGCACGAAACGTTCTCACATATCTGAATAGACCATAGAATACTGTTTCTCAGTGACAAACTTCTAACCAGCCACCTAAAATCCCTTGATTGGATAGTATTCGGTACCACCAAAAAATCAAACGGAGTATGGTTTTGAAATGCAGTAGCATACGTTAAACAGAGGAAAATAGAATGAATTAGTTTATTGGTGCTTGAATATCGCCCGCCGTCTAAGATCGACGACAGTAACTACACGTTGCAGCGCATTCCCTCCTCAACATTTCCTCGGAGAAAATGGGACTGTTGCAAGCGTCAGGAAGTCTCTTTGCTGGACATCTAAATACGGTACAGTACTCATTTTGAAATGCATTATATCAAACAAAATAGTATTTCCCTACCTCTTTGTGTCAGCGCACGCACTAGAATAGCCCTGAGGCTGACGAGGGCGCTTGGATTGATTGAACCTCCGGAGGAAGTCTGTGGACGGGGAATCGGGTTCACTTTGCCACCGGAAGAAACTGAAATCATCCAGTTGTGACACTTAATCACCGTAACCTTACATCATTGGTGAGCAAATGATACCGATGCGGTACTCGAGCTCTGTTTTCGTCTCATAAAATCGGTTGAATGTTATGACTGGGACGACATTATGCGTTGACGTGAGGGTGACACCTGCGTCCTCAGGGGCACAGAACCTAAACGCCTCACCCTATGAACATATCGAGCTTAGTTGGAAGGTTTATGCTTTGTCACCACTGACCTGTAACCAGTAAGGAGCTGATCTGCATGAGTTTTGATTTCGACACCAGCGTATGTGCAGCCATCAACGGCTATTCCCCTCGGAAAGCTCTTGAGCTTCACTTCGATTCTTGAGCCAGCCGGTGCCTAAACTTATGAGTTGACAGCAACTTTCATCGTGATAACTGTATTTGACTAGAGTGATTATAATGCGCGATTATGAACACCGTCGCCAGGCGAGGACATACCACAATCCAATAGTTGCAGAACATGAAGTCATCCCTCTCAGTCTGTCCTAAGGTTTTGGTTCCAACAACGTCTGTCAGAAGCTGAGGAGTTGCCGATGCCTCTAGAATTTTTCCGCATCCGGGAGGCTGAAAAAGCATCTCTTTTTTCGTTATAATTCATACGCTAAAACGATGGAGATTTTACCCTTTGATCACAGTTGTCTCCTCCGTATCCGCTGGGGCAAACGCATTTCGAGCAGTCACGAGGATTCGGGAATCCACCATTTTTGCAATTACTGGGGCGTCCTTGGCATTTCTCTTGAAAACGCATGTTACGGAAATTCTTCGCAGATTTCCTTCTTCTCAACTAGGTAAAGCTGCCCGTTTACTTTACCTCCTTAGTAAGGTGGGCTTAACATAAGTTCGCAGAGCGAAACGTACCTAAACATCCATAGTGTTTGTTGAGCATGAGCAACTCGTAGAAAGAAATTATTGATGATCCAAGTGTCTCAATGTACTTCATATCGTGAGGAACCATAGTAGGTTTCTTGTTAGCAGTGGCGCTAAATTCTTCGTTTCATGACCATCATCTCATTCTGCCATAGGAAAACCTAACCTGCTTGATCCGTAATGCATTATATTACCGAAATCGTATGGTATACCGTAGTTCTCATTGGTGGCCGGCGTTTGTTTCGTGAATTGGTCCAGCCAGTCGGGCTGCAATCATTACATCCATAATGGTTTCATTGCATAACGGGGACAAAACACGTCGATCTCATTCAAGTGTTAAGCAACGATTCGCTGGCTAAATTTTGAAGCACACCACTGCGTTGCATGTGCACAGAGAGTGTTTCAACCGAAAACGACTGCTTCTACAAAAATACCTTGACGTTCTGCTCTGCGAGTGTCATGTAACGGTCACGATCGTGTCTCGATTGGGTGTGGTAGAATCCGAGCGCGTGACCGAGTTCGTGTGCAGCGGTTCCAACCTACAAATGAAATGTATCGGGCAAACTTCATATTCTTTTGTCGTTGTTCTTACCGATTCACAGCCATCACCTAGTGACAGATCCTGCTGTCCACCAAGTCTACCAACGTAAGACCAGCAACCGCTCTCTTTGAACACTCTGATTCTGTCCGGTGCTGCAACAGAGCTTTGAACAATAATCTCTATAGAGTTCAAGTGATCCTCCTTTCATACCGCTGTTACTCTCGAAGAAATCTATACATGTGTCCTTCATCCACTGCTGAGCTCCTTTTTTGAACTCGCACTTTCTGGCCTAAACTGGCCATAATAAATATTAGAGGTTGGAGCTGAAACGGAAATTGATACATTCACCGGGACTCACTCGCGCTAGGGTCGAAGAAGAAATTGACACCCTTCGACCACAGCGTTTTCGGGTACCTAGCGTCGCGGTAGGCTTGTCTTTTCGTACGGTTACTGTCACTTTCTTCGACATCAGCTACCATTTCATCAGCCTGCTCCCTGGAATAGGGAGAGGAGTATGTGAATATTTTATGACGTGTCATTAACTCTTCTTACTCAGAGAGGACGATATCGCTTTCGAAGAGGAACTCTCCTATCTTACTGTTCATGTTGATTTCTTCTACCGAATCACCAATTTCTTGAATATGATCCTTCTTAATAGGCTTCCATTTCTGAAATGCAAATCATTAATTGAGACATGGGAGCTTATGTTGACGCTAGTGACCTTCACCTTGAACAGTTCTGCTAGTTGAGCCTTTCTCTCCGGTGATAAGGTCAATTTAGCCTTGATCTTCGCCTTCATCGTATCAAATTTCTCCCGAATACAAAGAATGCTGGTACTGTTGAGCGTCTGAAAGAGCATGGATAGAGGCGCCTCTTCAGAAGATAGCTCCTGATTAATATTACCGTTTTTAACTTCAGAAAAGCATTTTTGAGCTTGTCACCAAGTTCTTTTGCTGAGTCCAGCAAGCCGCTGTTCACGCAAACGACGAGAAGTAGAGTGAGGAGAATGATTCTCATACTGAAAAGCTCTGGAAGTGAGAAAGAGGAACAAGGAACTCACCCGTTACGTGCCTGCTCTTCTGAATGTTGCTATCAACTCCTCCCTCCCTTTTATTCTGAATTTTGCATGCACTCTGAAGTCAAAATATGCATACGTCGAATTATTTAGCCAGCTGGTGACATCGTAATGAGGATACATTTCTCCAGAGCTTTCTCTGATGGTACCTGAAAAAAAATCCGGAACATCTATCCCCGTTTGTTCTGTTTGTACATTTCGGTTTCTCAAATAAGGGAAATGCACGGGCGTTTCAACATCGCATTGCATTATGAGCGCGAGTGTACATTATTCGATCTCTCTTGCTCGGGCAAGAAATGCAATGCATTTTATAATCATAAGGCGCACCTGGTAAAAAGAGATTTAATTTGAAATCATAGCTATAGCTTTTAATTCTTCTCTCGAGGTAATAAAGAAATACATGCCTATGGCTAGATTTCCTACTATCACGTTCATAATAAATTTTTTGTTGTGAGGCTGCATTTCAAAGCCATATTATTATTTGCAAGAGATCAATCTCCATTAGCCCGGACCACTAGAGTTCGGGTAATAATTTTAGTCTGATGAATGGACGGGGCTGCAACGGCAAATCACCCCGCGCGAATCGAATCCCCATTCTCCAGTGAGGCCGCCAACGCCGCACGGCCAGCCGCCCACTCCATGCTCCATGCGTCAGACTAAACCGAAAACGCAAACTATACAACCTGCAACCTTTGTGGTTTATCGATCCTCCACTTTTCTCATCAAAATCGACGTGATTTCGAGCCATACTCGTTATCAGTTCAGGGGAGTGGCCGCACGCCACACCGTTTTCTCATCTGCGTACTCGAGCACCACAACGGAGTTGAACCGACTCGCATAGGCTAAAACTCTCCACACATCACTGTCCCAGAAGTTTCAAACAAAATAAGAGGTGTTTATGCAAGCAGGTTTGGTGTTCTCGATTGGATATGGTCATATGAAGTCGCAGATGGGTTTTAATGTTGCCTGTTAGCTTGCTTATACAAACCCTGTGAAAGAGAGTTTTGCTCCTACAGTGGCCCTTAGAAAGGATGCGCCGCACCAAAGGACATCCTATAAATCTATTCATACCGAATATCGTTTTGCTAACTGCTACAGTCATCTGGTCCATCCAGCTTGAACCTTTTACCATCGGGAAACACGTCAAAACATTTACTTTGAACACTTGGAAACCTTTAGCTCTCCTAGAAGTCACTCTTCAAGATGTAGACATGGGGCGGCAGAGTCACATATATCGGCGCAAATTCTACCTATGAACCCCGCACTATTTAGAACTCCAGCCAAATTGTAGAATTTTTCATTTCACATCACAGTTCCGAGTTTTTTTAACCCTTGGTTAACACCAGGTTAGCGTAGGTGATGAGTGCCTGTATTTCTCCAGTAGCTACTGAGTAACCCTAGGCACCATGACATCGTTTTGTGGAGCCGGATAAGGGAGGGAACCTTCACTAGTGGAAAAACCGGTAACGACCGGGGAAAAGGCCTAAAAAAGAATCGATGTAACCCGACATTCATGCAAGTCATTTTCATGCTGGGATTTGCGTCATCTCTACTTCCAAGGATCCATCTTGGAGGGCAAAAATTTTGTGGGCGAAAAACAGGTAGTTTCCGGGATTCGCGCGAGAAAGTATTCTAAAAAAATTTACTACAACACAATTCAAAGAAAAATTTTCATGACCTCGGCAGATCATTTCATCAAGAATAGTGATTTTAAAAGGCGATCACCTAATGAAAAAATATGTTTCAATTTGTTTCAATTAATAACCAAAAGTAAAAATATCTTGAATGCAACGAAGAGGATTGAGAAAACGTCAAATTTTGAAGTTGCAGGTCCGTGGGGGCCCTTCACCGTTTCCCACTCAGGTATCTATCCTAGACAACCTTCACTTTTCGGACAACTGTTTCCACCCCAACGAACCTGTGCTCGGCACTCTATCCGTCAGCTCCCTCAACTTGATAGACAATCTCACTAGCAACTATCTGAAGAGAGGAGAACTGGATTGCGAGAAGGTGTCAGAAGAACTGTGTGCCGTGGCTGGTATACTTATGTCGAGTCGAGTCATCGAGTCTTGGTATCGACTGAAACAGTCGACAACGAGTCATTCGACTACTCGATTATTCGAAATTTTGAAAAACCTAATTAGTCGAAAACTCGATTATTCGAAATTTTGAAAAATCGCCTTAGCCGAAGACTCGATTATTCGATGGACCCAAACAATCGAATAATTTCGATAGTCGACTGTTTCGAGTCAAAGAAATTCTCCGTCAGTTAAACTGCTTCCAAATACAGTTACAGACCATGCACTTCATTTGCCGCCAGTTGTTGTTTGCTCATAGTTCTCGAATGTTCTCGTACGGCTCACGACCATCTTTTTCACTTATTGCCGGCATTCATTACGTCAAAATTCCTCAACCCTCAGGTGTGAGCATACCGATAAACTAATCAGAGATAACAGGACGGCCTGGGAATTGATACATGACGGTCAATCAAATATTTCACCTTGCTCGAGAAAGGAGGCATGCATGAGGCTTGAATGCATTGGGATCAGCGGAACGTCGCAGTGCAATCGAAGGTTATCGTCTCCAAAGATGATTTCTGATTGTTCATCCATTAAATGATCTCGTTGAACCGTATTTCTCTTCTATAGTGAAATTTGTTTGGTTTTCTGAAGCTTTTGGAATTCGGTGGATGGATATTGCTAATCGACATTAATACATGAATATAGGTTCCGGCCGTCTTACTGTGTGAAGATGGCGTGTTTAACTGCCAGATATATTTTCAATCAATGTCTCGAAGCAGTAGAATGTGGTGTGCTCAAAATAGTCGAGATAAGGTGCTCCAGAAACTCAATTGTTGAAAATTGGGAAAATTGACTTAGTCGAAAACTTGACCATTCGATTATTCGAAAAATCGAGTCAATTCGACTACTCGATTATTCGAAATTTTGGAAAATCGAATTAGTCGAAAATTCGATTATTCGAAATTTTGAAAAATCGACTTTGTTCAAAACTCGATTATTCGAAATTATGAAAAATTCGACTAAGTCGAAAACTTGATTATTCGAAATTTCCAAGAATCGACTTAATCGAAAACTCGATTATTCGAAGTATTTTTCGAGTCGCCGTAGTATAGTGGCTGGCCGCCATTGTATCGAGCGGGCGTTACCATTTGCGTTCTTCGATGTTGAGCCATTTTCAGGCAGACGGGTGAGGATGGAGGGAGCGGGGGGGGGGGCACAATTTCGAGGTTGAAATGGAGGTCCTCCAAACCTGATTTGAGAAGGGGCAAATCATTTGACCATTCGTGCGCTTTCCTGACCGCGCTGCTGACGCACAGCGGCTGTTGCAGACGTTCGCAACCTATATACAGAGAATAGTTGCGGGACCCACGCGCAGCTACGTTTATTTTTTGTCGGTTGGAGAAGGTACGCGGACCGTTCTTTCACACAAATGCATCACTTAGATTGATCAGCTGATGATGGGATCCTCACCACAGGCCGTGGGAAGATGAAGTCCTACGTTGCGGGACGTGGTGGGGCTCCGTTGCGGACATGAATGAGTCTCGTTCGGGAAAGTTTCGGCCTGCAAGCGGATGAATCAAAGCCGCTTGAGAACAAACTCTGTATTGCTTATGAACAGTTTTCGGACCGCTTATGGACTAATTATCCTTATCCAAAAGATGCCTCAGCAAAAGTTTCAATGGTTGAATTTCGAAGCAAGTCTACTTCAGAGTCCTTTTCAGCAGTGCTGTGCTTCGGTGCGATGCGTGAATGTTATCGTCCATGTTCTCGTGTCACGCCAATCCGCCATGACCATTTCTGACCAGTGTGATAGCTTAAACTGTAGGCACCCCCGAGTCAGTGCCATGAGTTCGTATTTAGATCAAAGAGGTGCCTCCGCATCCGCTCGTGAATGGTTTCCTACCAGTTGCGCTGGATCTCGGTAGGGTTATCCTACAGACAGCTGCTCAATGGTCAAAATCTGGTCAAACCCTCTGCTTGGGCGGAAGTGATGTTAACGAAGGTGTCAACGAAAGCTCTCATTCATGCTGCTTGAAGTGCAACAGAAAAATAATTCTCGATAGCTCTATTTGTTTCTATTTATTTTCTCAGCCATCCCTTTTAGAACCCCACAAACTGTTGGCTGCTACGGATCTTACTGGACACAATTTTTCTCTATAAGTGAATGGCCACTGATTCTCGAAGAGCTTATAATCAAAACGTCAGATCTTTCAAATAGAGGCACTGTTTTCGCGTCCAAGAAGCTTAGTTTGCTTCAAGCTTCTTTTCTTTTTGGTCAATCTGGATGTATATTAATTACTTTCATGTTTCTGTTCCTCATTCATGATTGACAAATAAATGAATGAATGAATTTTAGGCCGCTTATGAGCTGCAGCCCGACTGCGCATGAGTAGGTTACGGTAAAAGTTGCCAGCCCGTGCACTTTCTGCCATCAATCCGCTGATCGGAGGTGCCGCATGACCGCCAATTGTGCGTAAACTATCCCACCATGTGGCTCAATGGGGCGATTAACGTCAAATGACTGTTTTTGTTGAGCGAGCTGTTCTGCGTCATCGCGACTCAAAGTTCAACACTCAAAGGCAGGGTTCACGATAAGAATCGTTTTTCTACTTCTCCGCCTAGCTTGAAGACGGTCCCATGCTGATTCCAATGATGTTTTTGGAATCGTACAAGACCTTCTAGGAACGGAGTTATGGTCCCTCGAAAATTGAGCTAGGTAAGCATGGTGGACGAGTTGTCCGAGGCTTGTAACTTTCGTCTTTTGCAGCCGATGTTTGCGAGCTGACCTGAGTAAAGAGAGAAGTTGGGAATAAAGGGAAGAACGGGGCTACTGATCAGAAACCATCGCTCATCTCACAATCTCGAGCATTCATTTGTTCACGTCGGTGGGCGTGGAAAGTGCATCTGGGGTGTGACCAGCTGACGGGTGTCCAACTTTTGGGCCGTAGGGGACCGTTCCGAGCTCATTTCTCTTAGTTTTTTCAACGTTAGGGCTGCGCTAGGCCCCGCAGCTGCCGATCTCCACCAAAAAACCAGACATGGTTCTTATCGTGGACACTGCCTTTGAAGGCAGTGGTCGCGCTCAAATATGCTCGTCTTCTTTTCTCTCTAACCCCTTTCTGAGTATAGAGTAGTAGAACCTATAAGAAAAAATCGCGAAAAAATAGCTGTTCTGGGCCAAATTCGAAGCCTGAACTTTCTTGTATTTTGATGGTGGACGAGTCCACCCCACATCATCGGTATCGATGATGTGGGGTGAACTCGTCCACCATCAAAAGAACATCAGCTGGCTTGAAATTGAATTTCAATCAACAAACTTTCATTGTTCAACTGTTTTAAAAGGTGAATCTGCATTTATTTCTACCTCTGAGTGTCGATGATTTCTGAATGCTTGGCATGAGACTGTGATCTTTCTATGCACGTGTGCACGAACTGGAAATTTAGGGTCTTAATAACTGTAATTCTAGCCCGTTTTTCACCGCGCTACCTTCATAGTTTTTGAGCTGTTTTATTTCTAAGCTGATTTTTGTAGTTTTCTTCGATAAGGTTTTTCATCGTGACCACTGCCTTTAAAGGCATCGTACGCGATGAAAACTGAATTCCAGCTTTTGCGTTCAGTCGGAATAGTGGGTCATAGCAATGTCACTCAGGAAGTCTGGAGTTTCAAAATCGCCTCTGAATGAAGACTTGCTTACCTCAAAAGGACTTCCTGGGTTTATGGGGCCGGCCTTGGTGTCGATCCGTTGCTACAAGGAACACAAATCCGTCGTCGCTGCTGGCGTTCTTGCGTTGACGCGTCGTAGGGCGTAATTCACACGCCACTCGATTTCACGTTCGACATCGATCGAAGGCAGCTGACAGCAATGGACGAAGCAGATTAGTAACCCTTTTCAATTTTGTTCAAGAGAAAGATCGCTCGTCTAAATGGCATCCTCGGTTAATTGCGTCCAACGCTGCGCCAAGGAACGAATCATAAAACTGATCCTTGCGTTCTTGGCGCAACTATGCCAAGTTGATGTCGGCGGGAACTTCAAATTTATTTTGAGCTTTCTTGAAATGGGTTTTTCCTAAGAAGTTGACGTTCTTGAGAGGGCTTTCTGCCACCTTCAGTCACTATAGGGACATAACAACACTATAACGTCGAAAATCCAAGTATGGTTTTCATCATGCACGATGCCGTCAAGAGACCGCACCCTCCACGGCTACACTTCGCAACGGACCGGAGCGCTCCAAGGCTAGTCATACCAGTGGGTGACATGTGTGGCTACGCGAGATGGGGACCGTTTTCATTGGGGCACACTTTCTTACATGGTACAGAAGCATTACTAAATTTTCACGCTGGCAACAATTTTTCATTTCCACTCCACCTGAAAGTGTATCGCTCCACAGAGAAATGGAAAAGCCTATGGTTATCATAGCCTTTTCCATTCGTTTTCTCATGAATTGGATGTGCTGCAATTCTGGAAGGCACTTCAACTTTGCATCTACAGAGGGCTTTGAAACACGGCTTTTCACAGGCTTTTAAGCTTGCTGGTCATGAGTTCAACGTTTGCCTCTCAGCTTTCAGAATTTTCGGTAGGTACAGCAGATGGATAAGTTTGTACCGTAACCTAAAGTACTTGAAAATTGAAGATTGGACAGACTTCAGGTAGTTGATGGTCAATAAGCCTCATGGCAATCTTTGACATACAAAGAGTTCACCCGCTAAGAGGGTTTCTACCCACCCGGCGGGTGGGCGAAGAGAATTACGGCTGCCTGCTTTGTCGACCTTGCGTTTCAGAACGTGATCAACATGTTACTGGCAGGCAGCGCGCGCTCTGCCCGTCCACCCGCGCAACCGAGGCCGGGCATGCTGTGCCCGCCGGAATGCATTGATAGCAGGGCTGAGACACAGCAGCCTATTACCCGGCGGCCTCCTCTCCGTCTCTGCGGGTGGCTACCCAAGCCTGTCTCTGCTCTGACAGGTGGCGAAGAGGAGGACGCCACTATTGGAGTTTCGACAGGGGAGCCACAAAACTGGTGGCCATAGGCCGGGTACGGGAAGGTTACGCCTCCTTCCTGCGCCTGCAGTTTCATGAATACGGCCACCGATCTGCGATCAGCACCCCTTTCCCTCTCCCCCCTCCCGAAAAAAAAACCCGTCTTGGCGAAGTCGGACCAAATCCTGAAACAAATAACGAGCTTCAATAAAATTTTTCCGACAACACGTATATTTAAGATTCTAAAACAAACATTACTTAGTTTTCGAATCACCCAAAATAACCTCTGTAGCAAATCTTATGCGAAATCTTGAGGCTTACATTCGACCTACAGTTCGCACCGATCGTACTGATACTTTGGATCCCTAATGACGTGTTGCCGCAAACTCGGAACATGCATGCTATAACATATGCGCACCGAGTTTGCGCCAACACACAATAGGGAAACGCAAAGTATCAGTGAGATCCCTGCCGGCTGTACCTGCAGCTCCCAGGAGACCCCTCGGGTGATGTTTCAAAAAAGATCTCAAAAATTGAGAGACGGCTTACCCACCGCAGCCGACTAACATTTCATCGCAACTTGTATATTAATTATCAGATTCCTGCTCAGCACCACGAGTAGCCCCCGGAGCCAACTTCGTCCAAGGTTGAAGCGCTGATCTGCCCCAGCTATGTACCTCCGGTATGTGGGGCAACTACTTCGGAAATCAATAAGTGGTTATTAGTTTTGTAATAAGCCTTGATTATATATCCCCTTATCTAAAATGAGGACAATTTCTTTCCGCCTATAGAAGCTCGAAAACTCGAATAGCGCCATATACGGAGATGCTGGTAAAATGACTAGGCACGCTTAAAATGCCTGACCACTGTAATTGTTTATGGGTTAAACTATAAAGAGCCTATCCGTTTTCAAGGAAGACCCCACGAATGGAAATTCCCAAAGGTATTGCATGTTGTGTGCCGTGGGTGCGCAGTGTGGACACGCGGTCTCTTAAGTGTGAGGCGTCGTTGATACTTCCGCCGCAGAGCGGCGCAGTGCATTTCTGGTATGCTGATCCCGCACGATTGATATTGCAGAATTGCACTTCGCCGCGCCGCTCGGCGGCGGATGAATAAACGACTCCTCAAAACATGGGCGAAGAGCGGTAGCAGTTGGACGAAGTAGCCGATCCCTATGTTGGGAAAACGCTGATCCCTATGTCATTACTTATGCTGCGCGCGAAGAGTCCTATTTTTGTCCGAGCAGAAAGGACGGAGCAGGGTACACACATGCTTACATCACAACCCGATAATGAAACACCGCAAGCATTGCCAATATTCGAGAAACCGAAATGCACAAGCAGAGCAAACGAGCATAGCTGTTCCGCGAATTTTTTCTCCTGAGAGGACTCCGAAAACCTCTTCCCTCATCGCGATTCCGCGAGCTGACTAAATATTCCGATACGTGCAGAGGCCATCTTTATAGTACACGCAACATTCAAAATAAAAGGGAAGAGAGGAATTGATAGCTACATTCAGCAGCGCAGACTTTTGAACTGTAAGTACCTTGCTTCTCTTACTGAGTTCCAAATCTTTTCAGTACGAGGGTCATTCTCCTCACTCTGCTTCTCGTCGTTTGAGTGAACAGCGGCTTGCAGGACTCTGCAATTGAACTCAGTGACAAACTCAAAAATGCGTTCCTGAAGTTGAAAACGGTAATACATATCCAACCAGGAGCTATGTTTTGGAGGAGCGCCTTCATCCATGCTCTTTTAGACGCCAAACACTACCAGCGCAGAAACACTCAACTCGCAGAACAGTTCAAGGTGAAAATCACTGGTGTCAGAATAAGCTCCAATATCCCAATAAATTGGTTGCATCTCAGAAATGGAAGTCTAACAAAAAAGACCATATTCAATAAATCGGTGATTCGGTAGAGAAGAAATCAGCATGAACAGTAAAATAGGTAAAATAGGTACAGTAAAATAAAAGCATAAAGTATTCACGCACTGCTCTCTTTATCCCAGGGAGCAGGCTGATGAAATGGTAGCTAATGTCGAAGAAAGTGACAGTAACCGTACGAAGAGACAAGCCTACCGCGACGCTAGGTACCCGAAAACGCTCTGGTCCAAGGGTGTCAATTTCCATTTCGACCCTAGCGCGAGTGAGTCCCGGCAAATGTATCCATTTTCCACTCCACCTCCAGCACCTATCACTTATACTTGCCAATTTAGGCCAGAAAGTGCGAGACGTTTTCAAAAAAGGATTTCAGCAGTGGATGAAGGACACATGTATCGATTTCTTCGAGGGTAACAACGGTATGAAAGAAGCATCACTTGAACCCTATTGGGATTACTGTTTGAAGCACTGTTCAGCACCGGACAGAATCAGAGTTTTCAAAGAAAACGGTTGCTGGTCTTACGTTGGTAGACTTGGTGGACAGCAGGATTTGTCACTAGGCAATGGCTGTGAATCGGTAGGGACAACAACAAAAGAATATGAAGTTTGCCCGAAAAAAAATTGATTTGTAGGTTGGATCCGCTGCACACGAACTCGGTCACGCGCTCGGATTCTACCACACTCAGTCGAGACACGATCGTGACCGTTACATGACATTTGCAGATGAGAACGTCAAGGTATTTTTATGAAAGTAGTAGTTTTCTCTTGAATAACTCTCAGTGCGTATGCAAAGTAGTGGTGTGCTTCAAAATTACGCCAGCAAATTGTTGCTCAATACTTGGTGTGTTTTGTTACCGTTAGTCGATGGGACCATTATAGAAGTATTGATTGCAGCCCGACTGGTTGGATCAATTCACGAAACAAACGCCGGCCACCAAGGAGAACTACGGTATACCATACGATTTCGGTAATATAATGCAATACGGATCAAGCAGGTTGGCTTTTCTTATATCAGAATGAAATGATGGTCATGAAACGAAGCATTTTAGCGCCACTGCTAACAAAAAACCCACTATGCTACCTCACGATATGAAGTACATTGAGACACTGGGATCTTCGATTTCTTTCTATGAGTTGCTCATGTTCAATAAGCACTATGGGTGTTTAGGTATGTTTGGCTCTGCAAACTTGCGTAAAATACACCTTACTATGGAGCTAAAAAAAACAGGCAGCCTTACCTAGTTCAAAACAAGGAAATAGGCGAAGGATCTCAATAAAAAAATTTCAAGAGAAATGCCAAGGGCGTCCCAATAATTGCAAAAGTGGTGGATTCCCGAATCCTCGTGACTGCTCATAATGCGTTTGTCCCTGTGGATACGGAGGAAACTATTGTGATCAGTGGGTAGATTCTCCATCGTTTCAGCGTATGAATGATAACGAAAAAGGGATGCACTTTCAGCTTCCCGGATGCGGAAAAATTCTAGAGGCGTTGGCAACTCCATAGCTTCTGACAGCTTCGTGTTGGAACCAAAAGCTTAGGGCAGACTGAGAGGGATGACTTCATGTTCTGCAACTATTTGATTGTGGTATGTCCTCACCTGGCGATGGTGTTCGTAATCGTTCATGATAATCAAAGTCAAATACAGCCTTCACGATGAAAGTTGCTGTCAACTGATAAGTTAAAGGCAGTGTTCACGATGATTTTCATTTCCGAATTTTTCCCATAACACAAATCTTTGGCCTCCAATTGTTACCAAAATTACGAAGAAACGGCGAGAAACGCATTAAAACGTCGTATTTCAGTGACATTATTCTCTGGTCTGGACTAGTTGTCCGATCGCATGAACATGTTCCCGGTGGTTGTGACCGGTGAAAAATGGGGTCAGTCTAAAACGGAAAATAATATTTTTTGCAGAACAGTATTAGTTAGAGTCCGAAGGAAGGGACGGAGCAACAGAAAGCAGAAAATAGCAAAGGGCGGGTTCACAAAATATTTCATCGTCACCACGAACAGTTCATGTGAGAGCAAAGTGGCGGGGTGAGATTAAAGGATTTGGTGCTCTTCTGGTCCGTTTTTTTCAGTTTCTCCGTCATTTTAGTTCTACCGGGGGGCCAATTAATCGATTTTGCGAATAATCTCAAAATTGAAGATTATCGTGAACACTGCCTTCAAGGCACCGGCTGGGTCGAGAATCGAAGTGAAGCCCAGGAGCTCTCCAAGGGGAATAGCCGTCGATGGCTATATATACGCTGGTGTCGAAATCAAAACTCATGCAGATCAGCTCCTAACTGGTTTAAGGTACGTGATAAAAGAAGAAACCACAAGCAGGTAGGAAAGTACTTCACTACTCGATATGATGTATTTCTAGATGCGTGCTATATCCCATTTAGATGCCCAGCAAAAAGACTTCCTGACACCTGCAACAATCCACTTTTCTCCGAGGAAATGTTGAGGACAGTGTTCGGTACGTCTTCACACCGTGCGGTGGGTCCCCAAGATCAGCTCTAACCCACATCACATAAGAAGTGCGAGGGCATCGAGAGAGAAGACCGCGAAGAAGCCAAGGCTCCGGCCCAATTCGTCGTTGGCTGGCGCGGGCCGCAAGCTAAAACCTCAGTAATCTTGGGCTCATCACACTGAACGATCACATCTGCGCTGAAAGACGACAAAGAATAACTGACAGATGGAATGAATATATCAGGGAAATGCAATCAAGACTTCTGAATTCTTCGTACATGTAGCTCGGATGATCTTGTGCCGGTACGATTAAGAGAATAAATGTAAATGTAAATGTTGAGGAAGGAATGCGCTGCAACGTGTGGTTACCGTCGCCGATCTTAGACAGCGGACGATATTCAAGCGTCAATAAACGATTTTGATCATTCTTCTCCTGTCTCACGTATGCCGCTGCATTTAAACTCTTTGAATTTTCGTAGTATAATATGAAAAGATCACACGAGCTTGTTTATCGCGCCAGTGTAGCAATGCATCTGTTGGTTAAGAGTGTTTCAAAAAAGTAGCAGATTTCTATGATCTGCTACATAAAAGAGGACGTTTCGTGATTCTTGAAAAATCGACTTTTGATGTGGTTTACGACCTGACTTCCTTCACTCAATCGTCTGGCTCTGGCAGACGTGATCAGTTTGCATCTTCTATGTGGTATGCGATCTTAGTAGTCAACCGTGTCCATTGGTCACAGAGTTTAGATATCCGTCGCTGTTGCTTTTCTTTTAAAGTAAAACATAGCGTCCTCATGGTGTTTGAATGCCGTGTGACTTTAAATCCTCCATCGCATTCGTCCGAAACACGCCTACACTCATGCTGCCGTTTCCAGACATGACGAGACGGAACTTATTGCTAGAGCGTTTTGTACACGACTATCTGACAGCCTTCATACTAGGGTGTGCTTTTTGTATCACCCTCGTGTTTGAATGCCGGTGAATGTTCAGTGAAGTAAAACATGCTAATTAAAAATACCTCCTGTCTTGCATTAGTGTGCTGCCGGTGCAAAAAGCAACTCTGTTTCGGTTGCTTCTTCAAGTACTATCTCAACTGTGAACCCTACAAAGGAAATACTGAGAGCGTTCATCGCAATAACGAAAACTAATCACATTATTAGTATCTTTTTGACCCCTATAGCGGAACTGCGATGTACACCACCTCGACTTGCTGGTTACAAAAATTTATAGGCGTTGTTAAAGCCTCACGAAAAAGCATTCAGACATTCTCTAAGGTGCTTTCGAAGAAATTCCAGGATTTAGCCGAAAACTTGTTGGTAGTGGTTTCATAAGGGGTTGGAAACGATTCCGGGGTCGGCTTGTCGAAATTGTGAGGTTTACTGTAGGGTACGCTAGGTACATACTATACTTTTACGTTTTCAGATTTTTTTTCGAATATCCGACTTTCCTAATAATTCGGGATTCTGAGCTTTTCGAACATTCGACTTTTCGTATAAATCGGGATTCTTAACTTTTCGAATATTCGACTTTTCAAATAATTCGTGAATTTGAACTTTTCGAATATTCGACTTTTCGAAAAATTCGGGATTTTGAACATTTGGAATATTCGATTTTTTTGAATAATTCGGGATTTTGAACTTTTCGAATATTCGACTTTTCGAATAAAAAGTCGACTTTTCCAGTCGAATGATTTTTCGAATCATTCGATTCGGTCAAACTATGGCATGTACTATGAAGATGGCCTGTGCATGTATCGGAATATTTAGCCAGCCCGCGGCATCGTGATGAGAAAAAAGATTTTCGGAGTCGTCCCTGAGAGAAAAAAGTCGCGGAACAGCTATCCCCGTTTGTTCTGTTTGTGCATTCTGGTTTCTCGAATGTGGGCGATGCTTGCGGTGCTTCATCATCGGATTGTGATGAAAGCATGTGTGTGCCCTACTCCGTCCTTCCTGCTCAGACAAAAAAATAGGACTCATCGCGCGCAACAATAATAACGACTTAGGGATCAGCGACTTCCCAACATAGGTATCGGCGACTTCGCCCAGCTTCGTCCAGCGACTATGTCTTAACTCTCACGCGACCGCGTGTCCAGACTGCTCATCCACGTCACAAAACATTCAATATTTTTAGGAGTCTCAAGGCGTAGGGTTCTTCTTGAAAACGAGTAGGTTCTTCATAGTGTAACCTATTCATTAAATATTACAGGAGTCAAGGATTCCGAGCGTACCTAATTTTTCTACCAGCATCTCTGTAAATGACACTATTCGAAATTTCGAGCTTCTGTGGTCGGAGAGAGGTTGTCCCAAACTTCGTTAGGGGAGGTCATATTCGATGCCTATTACGAAACTAATGTCCACTAGTTGATCTCCGACATATTAGAGCTGCATACCAGAGGCAACTATAGTAGATCAGCGTCTTAATCTTTGTGTAAAAAATTGCATACGCTAGCTAGGCGTTAACCAAGTGCTAAGTAGCTCCTGATTAACGCTTTCGCTCAGAGCGAAGAGGTCACAATTTTGAAGGAAGCAAGGGAAAACTTGCAAAATGATATGCGAAATGAGCGCTATAGTGGATCTTTCCACGGCAGGGACCGATGCACAACCCTGCCCTCGGCACTGTTGGGCGCGCAGCTCAACGGGGTGGGCGCCCGGTGGAAGGGCATCGATCGATTGCCGGCCGCACAGCTGACCGGCAGTAACGCTTTTTACTCGTTTTCATCATTCTGCTTTCTCCTTCCATCCTTTTATCTATCTTTTACTTTTTCTGTTTCTCCATTATTATCTAAGTGTTCTAATTGCCTGTGCGATGGAATATTAACATGAAGGAAAAAGAAGTTGGGTTGAAAATTTTGAACATCACGTAGTTTGTAGACGAAGACACATGAATCAAACGCACAGGCAATTGGAACACTTATTAGTTAATAATGGAGAAACAGAAAAAAGTCGGAGATGGACAGGAATATGGAAGGAGAAAACAGAAGAGGGAAGAAAACGAGGAAAGTGCGTTGCTGCCGGTCAGCTGTGCGGCCTGCAATCGATCGATGCCCTTCCGTCGGGCGCCCACCCCGTTGCGCAGCGCGTCCACCAGTGCCAGCGGCAGGGGTTGTGCATCGGTCCCTGCCGTGGATAGATCCACTATACAATTGGGGGAAATTGTGAACAGTTGGGGATCCATAAGTCAAGCTTGTGTCATTATATGGATCTGCCGGCTTAAGTCGACATCGTCAAGAATGATTTCCAAAAGCGATTTGCGGAATTTTTTTAAATAGAAAAGAGAAGGTTCAGATTAGCAGAAAACAGAGGAAAATCTCCTAAAACGGGCAGAAAACAGACACAGCAAACGGAGAATTTGGAAAAATCAGTAAAGGGTGTTTAGCGTACCCTGTAATAGCTTTTTTCACAACATTAAACTTTTCTATACATCATTTAACGATAATTGCTTCCTTTGCACAACTTTCAAAGCCCACCGATTGGCCAAAGTAATTAGTAGAGACTCCCCAGAAGTGGATATGACAAATGTTCCTTAAGCCTTCATTTCCCGTGACGATAACGTTCGAGCTCAATCAGAAGCTCAATTGTATGTGCAAATTGAGTATGGGGTTCTGAGGCAGATGGTAAAACTCCCACAGGGGATGCTCGTACCCCTGTGGGAGTTTTACCATCTGCCTCAGAACCCCATAAGTTTGATTGCGCTTCATGTTTTTAAAGGTTCTGTGTGACCTGTGTCGCAATTGCGTAGTTTAAACACGTGTTTAGAGATTGCGTGCATGGACTACTCTGAAAGTTTTGGCCGAGAAATAGCCGCCAAATAATGCTCGCCGCGAAATAGCCGAGAAATAGCCGCTAAATAATGGTCGCCACAAAACAGCCGCCGAATAATGCTCGTCGCGAAATAGCCGAGAAATAATGCTCTCCTGGTAGATATACGTAGCATTTCAGAGGCATGATTCAGATGTCATCACCTCCGTCGGTTCAATTGCCCAAGTTTGAGGAACTTGGACCTCGTTCAGCCTCTGGAGGCCCCGCCTATCCGCTGGCGGCCCCAGACGGTGGCTCGGCGAGCCGGCGACGGTTGCGTCTTGCCTAATTTTGTTTACTTCTGAATATTTCTCGGCTATATGTCGGCTATTTCTCGGCTACTTCTTGTCCGTTCCGTGAGAAGGCCGAGAAATAGCCGGGAATTAGCCCACCAGGAGCCGCTGCGGAGCCTGGTGGGCTAACTCTCAGAGGAATTGGGGTCCAACTTTTCAACTTATACTCACGCCCTGTCTTTATATGTAACCTTAATAATCTTTTCTTTTATTTACTCCGTTCCAATCAAGCGGTGGCGCTGGTGTACTCATAGTCTGCCCACCAGTAGAAAGCATCCATGGTCAGATGCTGCGCAACTGTGCGTATGAATAGTGAACGTTAAGCAGTACTAATTTCTCATTACTCTTAGTATACAACAATATTGTAGTTTTCGCTTCACTTGACTGCACCGCATGCTCTCTGAGAAATTCATCAGAGGCAATGTTCTGGGTAAGGGTAACCAATGTAAGATAAAGATGATGGCTCGGCTTTCTCAATCCCTATTAGGATGAGCGGCGCATTCGGTGTCGTATTCTCAGAGGGTTGAGTGCTGTTCGGGGCGATTTAGTGGCTTGTCAGTCAGCCGGAATTCCGGGCACTGCCTTCGAATTCTCTCGTAGACCTGGGATTATTTCAAGGATCTCGGAGGGATATTAGCTTTGGTTAGCTCTAGTCGAGGATCGACTCCGACTGCGTACTGCGAACAACAGCCCTTTCTGCGACCACGCTACCCGTGCTCGGATGGGTAACCGGTTTAGCGAGATAGACGTATTTAGCGTGGGGTAGCTGCAGAGGACCCAGGCTATATTCACCCTCGACCTATTGGCTCATCTTTGAAGGATCCGCCCTCTTACCTCTAGGCCAATCCTGAAAGCGGTCTGAACTCACTAAATTTAAAGGCAGTGTTCACAGTGATTTTCGTTTTCGAGTTTCCACTAAAAACAATGCGTTGGCCACTGAGTGTTACCAAAATACGAAGAAACGACGAGATACGCTCTAAAACGCTTTGTTTCAGTGACATTGTTCTCTGGCCTGGATTGGTTGTCCAATTGGATGAGCATGTTCGCTGTGGTTGTCATCGTTGAGAATGGGGTTAATCGGAAACGGAAGAATATTCTAGGCAAAACAGTGCTAGTCAAGTTCAGAAGGATAGTAGTGAGCCACAGAGAGAAGAAAATCGCAAAAGGCGACTCCACAAATGATTTCATTGTTACAGCGAACAGTTTCTGTGAGAGTAAATAGGAGGGGTGAGAGTTGAGGGTTCCGTGCCCTTCTGTTGCGTTTTTCTCGATTTCTTCGTCATTTCAATTCTACCTGGGAGCCAAACAATGAATTGAGCGATTAATCTCAAAATTGAAGATTATCGTGAACACTGCCTTTAACTTGACCAGCGACTCACAAAGATTGGCCTATTTAGACGAAAGGTTTTCAAGTGTTTATAATGAAAGTCTTGATGTGTATTTCAATTACAGTAAGCTATTCGCGATAAATAGATCCAAAGGCAGATCGCATCTAAGGTGGACGATATTCCATGATTTCTTGTGTTCTAACTAACGACAATTACGGGACCATTCTTCTCATTGACAGGGTTTGAGTCAGCAAGCTAACAGGCAACATAAAAAAAACATATCTGCAACCTCATATGACCAATCGGGAACACCAAATCTGCTCCCAGAAATGCCTTAGTTTTGTTGGAACCTTCCGGGGCCAAATGCATCAAAGCATACGGCGGGGCAAGGGTAGAGGCAGGGCAGGCGCCCCGAAAGTCAGTGCCCTGCTCCGTATGCACATGCGCTCGATGGCGTCGGGGCAGCTAGCCCCAGCACAGGGTACGCAATTACGTACGGCGCACACCATTTTACGGCTGAAACCCGCAATCGATTAGCCGAGCGCAGCTGAGAATTCTTCCTGCGTCGACGTGCTTCCCATTTTGTTTCTTTTTCTCTGTCTTCTTTTGTAGACTGTCCTTCTTGAGACCTGGATGCTAACATTTATGCATATTAGATTGTATTTAGCAGTTTCGTTACAGTAGCAGTCATAAACTTCCATTTCCCGTACTCTGTCGCATTATACGACCCATTGTTGGTTATTAACTGTGGAGTTATGCAGTTTCGTGGTCTTAAAAATATTATCTGTGCATGAGTCTAGAATTTTGTTCTATTTTTACAAAAAAAGTGCTGAAAACTAGTGATCATAATTGCCGTAAAAAGTTCTCCAGCAGTTGGTCGACTATTCCGATAGAATACCCATTTCCATTGAAACTCATCACATTTTTCTTAGGAAAATTTCGATTTTTCAAACCATATATTCCAGGTATTGGATTTTGTATGGAATGTCGTGGCGCCTTACGGCTGCTTACGAATGGTCGCGGTATCCCGACTCGTTCAGCCCATCCAGGGACAGGTTGTTATTCGAGGAGAGCAAGCCGGTTCCAGTAAGTGATCATTTCGTAACTTTCAGGGGTATGCTACAATATACTGTTACCTCCATCATTAATCAAGCTTAAGATTTTCTCGGATATCTTGTTGATTAGGAAATTTCAATTTTCGAGTTTTCAAACATTAGATTTAGTCACAAGATTGAATTGTTCGAGGGTTTTCCGAATATTTAGTCAGTTTCCACTCACGAATTGAAATATTCAAAGCTACCAAAAAATTTCTCAAGAATGTTTATGAATTGTTTGGAAATATTGAGAAATTTCATATTTTCACACAAATATTCGAATGAAATTTCCAAACTATCACTCGAGTTGAAAAGAGGATATACTTTACATACTCATACTTGTTGCTAGTATCACTTTACGTGATAGTTGGACAGTGAAATGAGGAACACTGTTTGGAGCTGTTCATACTCCGCCAATTCAAGACTTGATGCTTAGGGGAAAGCGGCCTTTATCACGCTTTGTTATCGATAACAAAGCGTGATAAAGGCCTCACACGGAAACCAGAGATGCCCAGGGTTTCGGAGGCATCTAGTCTAATTTTGACACGAGAATTTACGTAAATTACGGAAAGTTTAGCCTCAGTTGGTGATATTTTAGCTACAGCGCCCGCATATTCTACGTAAATTCTCGCTACAGCACCCGCATATTCTGCGCTTATTCTCGTTGCAGCATTCGGTCGATCGACCCACCCAGTCTTGATCTGTTTCAAAAAGGCTATTACAGCTGCGCTAGACCGCATCGCCGTTTCTTCCCCACGGCCTGCAGCATACCAGCGTTCAAAATTATCCCTTGCAATGTCTTCCAGAGAGCGACACGGGGTCACCCTCCACGACCACCCACAGAGTGTCAAATTATCCGTGGATTGGCTGGGCCAACACTGTTCGAACGGCATCCCTGCGTTCCGCGTAGCCAGTGCAGGTTTAAGATTGCACTTTAACACAGGCCGCCACGAAATCCGTAGATTCTCGCTACAAAATTATAGCGAGAATATGCGGGTTTAGCGTCAGAGAGAGCAATGGTTCAAATGACACAAGAATATGCGGGTTTTAGCTATCGTAGCTAAAACTCTTGAATTATCGCTACATGGAATGGGGCGGCGTTTAAGGCCGCGCCCTCGGAGGCATCTAGCTACCCGTTGGCAGAGTCATTAGACATCAAATTCAACTTTAGCGCCGTCATCAAAGCTCATCCGCGCAGAGAGTGAAAATACCGCCAGCGCTGACATGTCAATGCATATCGGTTGTTCAGCGGCTGGATATCAATCAGCGCAAAGCGTAAAATTACCGCCGTTACTGGCATCTCAGAAATTTATAATTAAGTGAAAACATCTCAGCGAAAACATGATAAAACGATTGATCACGTCTCGATGTGTTTACCATGGGCACAGCCGTTATAAAAGCCGCCTTATCTCACTAGAGTCCTCATTCGGCATTTTGATGCCGGCCCTGGAAGGTGACTTCGGGTCACTCTCCGGAGGCCAGCATAATTTTGGCTGCTGGGAGGATAAAGCGGGTATCCTCACGGCGGGGGGGACGAGTTACGCCAGAGTCCGCAGAGGGTGGCTACTCACCGCAGACCTCGGTGAAGACCACGACCATGTTGCGGACAAGGCGGGGCTTCCTGTGCTGTGGACCTTCAAATTCGCGAAATTTTCGAGGTAAACTCACCCACTTTTCGAGGTAGATTTCCCATTTTCGGGTAAACTGGACCCTCTCTCGCTGCCAGTTCGCACAATTTTCACGGGATATTCACCCCATTCTCACCAATCCTAGCGGCAAATTCACCCATACAGTGAATTTAACGCGGCAAATTAAGACTTCATGCCGACTTGTACATGAGCATCAAGTCTCTTTTGCTGAGGCATCAAGTCTCGAATTGGCAGAGTACTTCGAACCTCCTTCTCCACTAGAGCGGTCCTCGCAGTCGGAGGAATGCACGTATGGAGCTTCGGGAAGAATGGCTCATTCTCGTCATGGCTCTTTCAATTCCTAAGTTTATGCTTTGATTTTGTTATATCTTCACAACCGGTGGTGCTGTTTTCCTACGTTCTAAACCAGGCAGATCCTCAACTGCTTACCCCTGAAGAAGAACGGTGTGTGAATGAAGACACACCGCTCTCCACTTCTTTTGTGCCCCTACTCTTTATCAATTGGTTATCAATAATTTCGTTTACGAGAGCCATCCTTCCTGAAGCTCCATACCTACATTCCAGTCGGAGAGGTGAGTATGAAGCAAATTTGTGTCTATCCTAGACGGGGGGGGGTGCTCTTGAGGTTTATGCATGGAAATGAACAAAAACTTTCATGGAAAAGCTTGATATTGCTATCAATCATTGTTGTTATGAAAAATCTATTGAAGTGCTTTGATTGATAGCGTTGCCGATCGGTGGTTCAGTTCATTTCTGTTTTGAATGCTGAGTGGCCCTCGCCCGTCTAGGATAGTTCCGGAAATTCTACCTCTCCCGCTCCTGTCGCTCCTCCAGTGAAGTGTTAATGCTCCAGTGTCACCGTTATGGGGGAGCGGACCCCAGGGGCCGTATGCAAGATGGCGCCGCTTGGGGCAGGGGCAGTGCAGTCGGCGCCCTTGAAGATCGCCGTTGCTCACAAGACAGGACACGTCTATTGTGGTTGTTCACAAGTCAAGACACGCATGGAGTGCCCCGTCGCTGTGCCCTAGCCGCCCCAGCTAGGAGATTGGATCTGCTGGGGGCAGCGAGAAAGACTGCTAGGGAACGACATATAGTGGACTCCACCAAGAGTGTCTCATTTACTAACCAATAAGAAGCGGTCGGCTGTGGATCAATGTGCATGAATCCCACACCAGCACGCTCGATACCGATTGAGCGAGTGCGGTTGTGCTGCAACGAGTTTCATTTTCATTGATCTCCAATCGACCGCTGCTCATTGATAAGTAAATGCGACACTCTTGGTGGACTTCACTATAAGCGTCTTGACTTGTGGACGAGTGACCAATCACGATGGACGTGTCCTGTCTTGTGAGCAACGGTGATCTTCAGAGGCGCTAACTGCATTGCCCCTCCCCCAACCGGCGCGTTCTTGCATACGGCCCCTGCTTGTCTTTTGGAGTTCAATTGAAGAACGAATCACACCGTCTTTAGGTATAGGAGTTTCCTGTGTGGTATTCTCCACTCTATCGTTCATGTTTTTCATACGTTTCGACCGGGTTGGCTACGGCTTTTTTCAACCAACTCTGACAGAGGCCTGACTCTGAGAGTTTTGACCGAGAAATAGCCGCGAAGTGCCTGCTTGCCGCGTAATAGCCGCGAAATAGCCGCCAAATAATGCTCGCCGCGAAATAGCCTTGAAATCACCGTTAAATAATGCATGCCGCAAAATAGCCGCCAAATAATTCTTGCCGCGAAACAGCCGAGAAATAATGCTTTCCAGGCATATATGCGGAGCATTCCAGAGGCATAATTGAGGAGTCAGCACCTCTGTCGGTTCAATAACCCAAGTGTGAGGTACTTGGACCTCGTTCAGCCTCTGCAGGCTAGGCAAATTTTGCTTACTTCTAAATTTCTCGGTCATATCTCGGCTATTTCTTGGCTACCTCTTGTCCGTTCCATGAGAAGCCGAGAAATAGCCCACCAGGAGCCGCTGCGGAGCCTGGTGGGCTATTTTACGGCTATTTCGCGGCCAAGATTTCGGAGGAGTTAGCGATGGTTTATAGCGCTATCAGATATCTGATGTTGAGAGAATTTTCATTTTTCGTATTCAAATCCTGAGTGGAGTATGAATCACTTGAAAGGGACCGCTGTAGCGGGGCAGAAGGCGCCGTAGGGACGGGCGGGATGAGAGGGGCGAAGTTTCGTTCACACTCACCTCTTCGCCCACTTAAACCGCTTTGGCGGAAAGGTAGATTAGTAGTGTGAATACCCCCTAATGTCCCTGTCATAGTTGGTCGAAGGCCGGGCTGCGCCGTCCTCTTCCGTCCCTTGTGCTCCAGCGCCGTCCCTGGTGTATCGGATGTATGCAAATCGATTAGGCGGGCGCACTTGAGCGCACTGCGGACGGCGCAGTCCGGCCACAACAGGAGAATTTCCACCTCAATGAGCAATGTATTGCGCACGTATCGACCGGGACGGACACGAACGGGACAGAGCGGGCTAGGCGGGCGCCGTCCGGACTTATCGGGGGTTCGACCGGACGACGTGGAGGAGGTCGTTGAGGCTTCGAAGAAGCCTTTCGACGGAATTCGTGGAATTCGTAAGTTGTGTTATTGCTTTAGTTGAAAGTCTTTTGATAATTCGGCCTTTTTCAGAAAATGAGGAGTAAGGTATTGCTGAGGATTCTAATGCACTACCAGTGTCAAATGAAGGAAGCAGCTCAGCGACTCCGATACCGGTTACCGAAAATTCTTCGCACTCTGACGTCGACTCTTAGATGACTGACGCTGAGGAAGTCGAGGCAGTGCAAATTGAGACCTCAAACAAGGATTGTACTCCTAGCAGGCGTAAAAGAAAAAAATCAGCCGCTCCTATGCTGCGTAAGGTTTATTCCTGAATTTGCTATAACTCGTTTATGCATGGTTACAAAGGATTCTTTTTAGGGAAGCCCGTGAAAAACTCAGTTTGCACACGGACGTCAGATCTTCTATGTACGAAGAGGAGAGATTAGCAGCTGCGGCAAAAAAAAGAGTTTTATCAGGAGAAGCGGAGAACAACTCTCTTGGTACAGGATCTGTTGCGAATGTCCATTGAGAGAGAACGGATTTTATTGGAACGCGAGAACAACGGCGAGATAGGTTAATGCTGGCTCTACCCTTATGTTTGTTCTACTCAATTGTAGGCATGATTTTTTTTGAATTTGTGGACGAGTTCTCATACGGGTAATTTCGCCGGTGTTCCTTTTACTGTTGTTATGAATTTTTGTGTTTTAGTTCTTCAGTTTATTCATACACCCATAAAACGGTTGAACAAGTTCTCTGACAGTTGTACATGAGGAAAGTCTATGACTGCGAAGTTAGCTTCAAATGCTCATCTTCATGGCTCATTCTCACCTAAATAATCAATTTATAGAGTTTTTACTCACATCTGTTTACGAGTAAACCTTACATGTCCAGAAAAATATCTATCCACAATCATACCCCGCATGCTGTTGCCGGACGCTGTATTCCCCTCAATCATTTGCGGCACCTCCTCCACACGCTGATCCGCTGGCAGATCAAATTCGTCACCCATTTCTGGCTCCTTTAGCCGTATTGCCAAATTGCGTAGACAAGCTGCCGTTATTATTATCTTAGCGCTTCTAGCCGCATCGTGCCTGAAACTTTTCACTACGGTACAAACTGCCTATGTTTTTTGTCAGGCCCATTACCTGAGCTCTAGGTGCAGGCTGAGGAACTGGCGCTTCAAGCTGCCAAATGCGCGTTCCACGATGGATCGCTCACGACAGAGTGCTTTGGTGTATGCTTCTTCTGAAGTGCCACGTAAATATTAATACAAATCGACATGTGTGCAATGATGATAAACTTGCGTGCAGGTGTCCTATTCTCTTCTAAGATCGGTTTCGAGATGAATCTTTCTGACCGATAACCGCTATCAGCGAGTATGAATCCCTGTTTCTGCCCAGTTTCAAATTCATGGTGGATTCGGCTGGCACGGAAAGCCTATAGGAAGGGAAATCTTAGGTTTTATGGTACTGGGCTTACAGTTCTTCAACTAACCGAGCTATCGTGCGCGCTACCGGGGTAGCGTGGGCTTACCCAATTGAAAACTTGGTTGCAGTCTACAATAGCACTAAAGTTCAGTGAGTGGAAGCATTTCCTTAAAAAAACTAATACCAGATTCGAGGAGTTACCAATACCATGCGATGTGTAGCCCTTCTCCCTCATTGTCATCCGGTCGAAGAGAGACTCATCGGAATAGACAGGCCAACATTTCCTTATCACAGTTATGTTCGACCTTGCCCGACCACTTCGCTCCTTGCTCCGCTCGGACTCGTATGAGGATCGGCTGTACCTGTTTGCAAAAACATCGTCGTTTTCATGTGGACGTATGATCCTGATATGAGTTCCATCCACTGCACCAATAACATTCGGTATGAGACACATTTCGCGAAACCTGAATCTTTCACCGCTGTGAAATGCCCGAGTTTCGTGTAGATTCTTAGCGATTCTTCTGGGTAATCAAGTAACTATCTCACTTCCTCCTTATTTTCGCAGCCTCGCGCTCGTCCGGCCAGTAAATGAACTCTTCTCTTGATCCGTAAAAAGGTCTGACACCTGCTCCACGACGCGTGAAACGGTGGCTTGATCGACGCCAGCGATTATTCCAGAGTTGCGCTGTAACACTGTTTTTAGGACTAATGGCTTGGGCTTATTTCGAGACTCCATACCTGTAGCTCAGCGCTGCCAATCGCATTTTAAAAAAATTACAGCTTTTCGGCGGTAGTCAGCGAATTTGTTCTCGCTGTGGTTGGAGCGAGATCCGAACCCACGAGACGAAGTACTTCTCTGAAGCCTTGAGGTGTGAAGCGGTAGCGGCGTCTGAAGCGCTCTTCGTCAGTTTCACTAAAGGGGTACGTGCGTGGGCGAAATTGTCGCGGTGTAGCTGCACGAATGAGCATTTCGATGTCATCGAGCTCAATGGCGTCCATGCTCTGAAAAAAGTGTGCTGTGTTCTCCCTGCTCAGTCAACCAGAAGGCGCTGATGCGGCCACTCGATTTAATGTTGTGAAGGTTAGGCGCTATTCATACTACTCAACGCCAGCGCGGCACGCGCGGGCGTGGCGTCAGTATGAATACTTCCCACGCGCTTGACGCGCGTGCCGCGCTTACGGAGACTATGAGTACTCCAGCGGTGACGCAATGGCAGAGCGGGGAAAACGGCCTTAACTTTTTCAGACAGGCAAAATCTGTACACCCGATCACCATCACGATAGGAGAGGATAGTAACGGAATTAATTATCACGAAACAATGAAATTAATCATGGAATAATAATGAAAATTATTAAAAAGCCGATAAAGCCGTCGCCGCCATGGCGGAGAAGGCGTCTTGAGCGTGTCGCGCGTGCGTCATATTCGAACGCCACGCACGCGGGTCACGCGCGTGCCGCGCTTGCGTTGAGAAGTATGAATAGCGCCTTAGTGTTTTGCTGCCACGGTGAAGAGTTATGTGATACAGTCCACTACTCCATTGGCCCTCGTAAACAAAATTGACTGTATCCAATCTGTGTAAAGGGGTAGGGTACAAAAGAAGTGAAAAGCGGTGTGTCTTCATTCACGCAGCGTCATTTTTCAGAGGTCAGCGGCTTAAGTTCTGCAAGGACTGGAAAATGGGGAAAGAGCTACACGGGTGGTCATGATATGAAAAAATCGAAGTCAAGTTCCTCAATTCAAATCGAAGTCCGAAATTTTAAAAATCGAAGTCCGAAATTTTTGAGTGTTGCGAACGTGATTAAACACTAATATTTTTTGGCGGTGGCAAAACAGTTATCTTCAGAACTTGTAATCGAGTCATAGGAGCACCAATGGTGAAGAATTACGAAACAATTCAATATGCAGAACCAGTCCCGCTCAGATGGAGCTGAGTCTCTTACGACAGCAGTGCGACTACGCAGAATGAAGGGTAAAAAGGTAATGCTAGTCCGATTGTCCTTGCGCTCGAGGTTTTGGCTTACGAGCAGAAACTGTCAGTTAGCAGAATTTTACCCATGCGTATGGAAAATGTCACAGCTTGAGTAACACTCATAATCAGGCGGAAGGTATTCGTCACGTTTCTATTTTTTTCACAAAAATCATACATTACTAAATTTTCTATCGATATTTAATTCAAATGTACAAACAAAGGAGTTCTGGCGATCACGTTTTTTTTTAAAGATTTTCAAAAAATGCCCTCTATGCGATTGAAGGATTGCCGGATGCGAACATATATTCTCTCCTGAACTTTTTTTTTCAAACCAACACATGAAACATCAAATTCGCCACACATATCTATCAAAATTCAAACGATTCGCCGGACAAAACTCGACAAAAATTAACGAAATTTGGCTGGTAATACGAATGGTTTCTCGAAACACTCGGCTTTACGTGTGTCGAGAATCACTCCTCCCAAGAAAAATTATAGAACAATTTGTGAACAAAATGTTCTGAAACTACCTTTTTGGAAAGTTCTCCATTGTAATGAAGCTGTAGCACACGAATTGATTGCGCAAGGATTAAGGAAGCATTATGGAGGACATAGGTCAGCGCAGTATTATGGAACTTATTCAATGAAAAATTCAAGAAAACGCCTCAAAAGCAGGATTTATGAAGAGAAGTTATCAATAAGGAAATCATTTCTACTATAGCTTCAAGCCGATAACTGTGAACAAGAAGTGAAAATAAAAGAATAATGTCTGAAAAATCGAAAAAAGACGATTCATGCGGCGTCGCCGCATTCTTGCCACAGCCGGGGCAGCCGCTGCCCCAGCTTCCGAGCCGGGGCAGTCAGGGGCAGTGCCCCTAACTGCCCTTGCCCCTGCCCTGGCAGCTTAGCATGCCGGATTCGCTGCCCTGCGTGCCCCGCGCCTGCCCAAACCCCGACATTGGCGTTGATGCATCCGGCCCCTGGGACAGCGATGTGTGGATGGAGAGTTCGTGCTTATGCTAGCCAGTTCAACTCTGTTCTGGAGCTGGAACATGCAGAGGAGGAAAAACGGTGCGGTTTGTGGCTATCCACTCTTCTAAACGGATAGCCAGTATGCCTCGAAGTCACGTCGATTTTGTTCAACAAAGGGGATTATTGATAAACCACACAGGTTTCTGATCGCAATGCTTTGAACTAATGGAGATTGATCTCCTGCAAGTGATAATAAGGCTAGGATTCAAGCCAAATTCTTGTATTCCTTTATCACTTTGAAGGTAGAATTCGAAGCTGTAGCCAAGATTTCAATGTTCAAATCTCTGTTCGCTAGATAAGTTTAATGGGTCATCCTATGATTACATGATGCGCTGCATTCTTTGTCCGAGCGAAAGAGAGATCAAATAATGTAACTCGTGCTCACAACGCAATGCTATGTTGAAACGTCCCCCGCATTGCCCTTATCTGAGAAACCGAAATGTACAAACAGAACAAACGGGGATAGATGTTCTGTAATTTTTTTCAGGTACCATCATAGAAAGCTTTGGAGAAATGTATCCTCATTGCGATGTCGCCAGCTGGCTAAATAATTTGACGTATTCATATGTTAACTTCAGAGTACATGCAAAATTTAGAATAAAAGGGAGGGAGGAACTTATAGCAACATTCAGCCGAACAGGTTGCTAGACTGTAAGTACCTTGCTTTTCTTACTGACTTCCAAATCTTTTCAGTATGAGGATCATTCTCCTCACTCTCCTTCTCGTCGTTTGCGTGAACAGCGGCTTGCTGGACTCTGCAAAAGAACTTGGTGACAAACTCAAAAATGCTTTCCTGAAGTTAAAAACGGTAATATTCAACCAGAAGCTGTCTCCTGAAGAGGCGCCTCCATCCCTGCTCTTTTAGACGCTTAACAGTACCAGCATTCTTCGTATCCGAGAGAAGTTTGATACGATGAAGGCGAAGATCAAGGCTAAGTTGGCCCTATCGCCGGAGAGAAAGACTCAACTTGCAGAACTGTTCAAGGTGAAAGTCGCTAGCGTCAGAATAAGCTCCCATGTCTCATCTAATGAATTGCATTTCAGAACTGGAAGCCTATCAAAAAGGATCATATTCAAGAAATTGGTGATTCGGTTGAGGAAATAAACATGAACAGTAAAATAGGAGAGTTCCTCTTCCAAAGCGATATCGTACTCTCTGAGTAAGCATAACTAATGGCACATTATGAAATGACCGCACACATTTCTCCTGATTCCAGTGAGCAGGCTGATGAAATGGTAGCTGATGTCGAAGAAAGTGACAGTAACCGTACGAAGAGACAAGCCTACCGCGACGCTAGGTACCCGAAAACGCTCTGGTCTATGGGTGTCAATTTTTACTTCGACCCCAGTGCGAGTGAGTCCCCGGAAATGTATCCATTTCCCACTTCAGCTACAATCCCTAGTATTTACACTTACCAATTTAGGCCAGAAAGTGCGAGACGTTTTCAAAAAAGGAGCTCAGCAGTGGATGAAGGACACATGTATAGATTTCTCCGAGAGTAATAACGGTATGCAAGGAGGATTACTTGGACCTTACTGGGATAATTATTCGAAGCTTTGTTACAGCACCGGACAGAATAAGAGTTTTCAAAGAGAACGGCTGCTAGTCTTACGTTGGTAGACTCGGTGGACAGCAGGATCTGTCACTAGGCGATGGCTGTGGATCGGTAAGGCCATTGGTATACTTCAGCGACAGCCGGTCGCCGGCGCGGGACGCGGGGACGGAGTCTTCGTCGCCGCATTGAATTCCACGCGCTTTTGCGGACTGATATTTCCGCACACGCGCATCTGCACAGCAAAGAAAAAAATCGATTTTGGTCACGCAATCACTTCTATCACAATATGGTCATCATTATAGTCGTTTTAACCATCCCTGTTTTTAGTTGGTAACTGGGGAAGCGGAAAATTTAGTTTCAAAGAAGAGGCAAAATACGTCGGCTTGGGATACAATCCACACACTCGACAGCCGAGACAAATGTATAAATAAAAAGAATGATTCATGAGTAATTGAATGGAATAATGACAGCACATAAATACCCAATCGGAAAAAAACTGCAGGTTAACAACTAAACCGAAGCGTACAAAACTATAATGTCTTTTGATGTCACTATACTGTCCATGGTATGCCAAAATTACATAAAAACAGCATGAAATAGATGAATATGTGGAGTCCAGGAAGCCAGCGACGGGCCTTCGCTGCGGCGACGGAGTGTACCAGGGTTACGTCAGTGAAAACTATAACAGCCCTCAGCGGCCTGTTCCAGCGACGGGCGCACGCAAACTGATCCCGCGGCCGATCCTGCCATAGCGCTGGTGCCGGTCCCGACACGATGAGTGATAGTTGTCGAAACCTGTCGCTGCAGCGACAGGAAGGTATACCAATGGCCTAAACACAACGACAAAAGAATGTAAAAACCTTTGCCCATAACATTTAATTTGCAGGTCGGAACCGCTGCACACGAACTCGGTCACGCGCTCGGATTCTACCACACTCAATCGAGACACGATCGTGACCGTTACATGACACTTGCAGAGCAGAACGTCAAGGTATTTTATGGAAGTAGTCGTTTTCGGTTGAGGAGCTCATGCACACATGCGACGCGATGGCGTTCCTCGAAATTAGGAAAGCGATCCGCTTACCACTTGGATGAGATCGGCGTGTTTTCTCACCGTAATCCGATAAAACCATTATGGATGTAATGATTGCAGCCCGACTGGTTGGACCAATTCACGAAACAAACGCCGGCCACCAATGAGAACTACGGTATACCATACGACTTCGGTAATATAATGCATTACGGATCAAGCAGGTTGAGTTTTACTATGCCAGAATGAGATGATGGTCATGAAACAAAGAATTTAGCGCCACTGCTAACAAGAAACCTACTATGGTTCCTCACGATATGAAGTACATTGAGACACTTGGATCATCAATAATTTCATTCTACGAGTTGCTCATGCTCAATAAACACTATGGATGTTTAGGTATGTTTCGCTCTGCGATCCTACGTAAACCCCACCTTACTAAGGAGCTAAAGAAAACGATCGGCCTTACCGAGTTAAAAAGAAGGAAATCTGGGAAGAATTTCTATAACATACATTTTCAAGAGAAATGCCAAGGACGCCCCAATAATTGCAAAAATGGTGGATTCCCGAATCCTCGTGACTGCTCAAAATGCGTTTGCCCCAGCGGATACGGAGGAAACTATTGTGACCAAAGGGTATAATCTCCATCTTTCAGCGTATGAATGATAACAAAAAAATAATGCTTTTTAAGCCTCCCGGATGCGGAAAAATTCTAGAGGCATCGGCAACTCCTCAGCTTCTGACAGACGTTGTTGGAACCAGAAGCTTAGGACAGACTGAGAGGGATGACTTCATGTTCTGCAACTATTGGATTGTGGTATGTCCTCGCCTGGCGATGGTGTTCGTAATCGCGCGTTATAATTTCTCAAGTCAAATACAGCTTTCACGATGGAAGTTGCTGTCAACTGATAAGTTAAGGCACCGGCTGGCTCAAGGATCGAAGTAAAACTCAGGAGCTTTCCAAGGGGAATAGCCGTCGATGGCTGTACATACGCTGGTGTCGAAATCAAAACACATGCAGATCAGCTCCTAACTGGTTACAGGTCAGTGATAAAAAAACAAACCTCCCAACTAAGCTCGATATGTTCATAGGGTGAAGCGTTTAGGTTCTGTGCCCCTGAAGACGCAGGTGTCACCCTCACGTCAACGCACAATGTCGTCCCAGTCATAACATTCAACCGATTCTATGAGACGAAAACAGAGCTCGAGTACCGTATCGGTATCCTTTGCTCACCAATATGTAATATAAGGTTACAGTGATTAGATGTCACAATTGGATTATTTTAGTATCCTCTGGTGGCAAAATGAACCCTTTTCCTCGTCCACAGACTTCCTCCGGAGGTTCACTGAATCCAGGCGCCCCTCGTCAGCCTCAGGGCTATTCTAGTGCATGCGCAGACACAAGCAGGTAGGGAAGTACTACACTGCTTGAAATAATTCTTTTTCAAGCTGAGTGATGTATCCTATTTAGATGCCCAGCAAAGAGACTTCCTGACGCTTGCAACAGTCCCATTTTCTCCGAAGAAATGTTGAGGAAGGAATGCGCGGCAACGTGTGGTTACTGTCGCCGATCATAGACAGCGGGCGATTATCATGCATCAATAAACGATTCCATTTACTTTTTCTTCTTTTTACGTCTCCGACTGCATTTCAACACCATACTTCGTTAAATTTTTTAGTGATACCGAAGACAATCCAATCAAGGCATTGAGGTGGTTTGATTAGAAGTTTGTCACCAAGAAACAGATTTCTATTGTCAATTGAGATATGTAAGAACGTCTCGTACTCCTTTAAACATCATTTTTGGGTTAGGAAATACGGTGCGTTTCGTTATATACTGTCGTTCTCGGGGCCAAATTCCTGTCCGCATTGGGAACAACGGCTGTTGCATCACGCAATAGGATGATAATCATGCTGGGACCGGTCCCGGCACAATTCAGCTTCCTCCTAGCACGATTATCATCTTGTCGCATGATGCAACAGCCTTAGTCCGCAATTGCGTACCGGTAGTAATTACACCCTGAATTTTGACGATATCGCTCTCTAGCGTTATTCTGTACCTTTTTTACTATGATGAGCAAATTCAGAGCATTGAAAAACTTAAATATCAACGTTTCTAGAATTTCATCTTTCCAGGAACTTTTTTTTCCATAACCCCTTTTTCGATTTTCGGCAGTTCCATATCATACTTCCACCTTGCATAAATAGCGAATGAAAAATTTTTCTTCTCCTACCAAAGCACATGTCCTGGCTGAAGTTGACGAAAACTTCCCGTCTCATCATGAATTGTGATCTTCAACTGTCTAGGGTGGATGAATCTCACAAGGGCATGCCGTACATTTCCGGTGGGCTTTTACAAAAACCGTGTTTAAATAGTTGTTGGCTTGGGACACGGCATTGATGATCCGTTTTCCAAATCCCCTAAATGCCTCAGACCTTTGCAGGAGATTTCCAAATGTGGGCATTTTCATAGCTTGGTGTAGTAAAGAGGGAATTTCAATGGCAATTTTAGGGTGCTCAAAAAAGTTGTCTCTGATTGAGCTGAAAACTTTTTACTGGGAGTTATTCTGGGTGCTGATTACAAATCTGCGGCCCATTTGCCGATATTTCAAAAAATTCGTCTGATACGGTCCAAAGCTTCGAAGTGAGGGAAAATTTGGTGGTCAAACGCGACTTTTGAGGATTCCAAGAATGCTGCGAGACTTAAACTTTTAACTCAATGGTTATTTGGGCGTGGTCGGTTTATCGATTTTCCTTGGATTACGGTATGTAACGGTAGGTATTCGGAAGCTCGGTCAAAGTCTCAGATTTGACTCAAAATTTCTCTGTGGAGGTCATTTGGGACGCTGAACACAAATTTGTGGTCCATTTTTCGAATTTCAGGCATTATGCCTACCGTGACCTACAGTAACCCTAAGTCTGGCGAGCATTACACCCCAGATTCGGGTTCAGCTCCCTAAATATCCCCCAGTTGTAAGCTTTGAGCCGAATCCGAAAAAAAATTTCTGAACACTTCAAAAACTCCCTGATCGGTACCTTTTTGTGAAACAATGAAAATCCCATTTTTCGGTATCCCAGCGGCCATTAAGGAAATTCCAAGCACGGGTTGTTTATGTACTATCACAGACCTAGAGCAACAACAACATGGTTTTCCAAATCTCCACGGGAAGTTTAAAGCAGTCCCTAGTCAGATCTGGGCCTCCCATGACGCCGGGATGAGCGACTGTCATATCCTCGGACGGAATGAGGGAAGCCACTGGGCTGTCTCTGATCTCCTGAAAAAAAGAAAAACACATGTGGTCACAATGGTGATTAGGACAAGCGTAGAAGCTCTATGGAAGAGATAAAACGACAAATTAGGGAACGCAAATCAAATTTCACCTCTATCGTCAATCAGATCTGGGTTAAGCCTGAACTGCTTGCGTCAGAGTTAGCTGCCTGAAGAGCGTCAGAACGAATCGATAGCATTGCTAGACAAATCATGCGGAAGTCTCCATACCTAGCAGGCACTCAGAAGGCCGCTATCCTCCAAGCTGTGCGAAAGGCATGGCAGCCGATTCAAGTAACTTGAGGTTCTAGGTTGGGGTTAAGGTGAGAACAGTACGTGTTCATTTAAAATTGGTGTCCATGTGATCTTCTTCAACAAGAAGAGTGCCGACTCTGAGAGTTTTAGCCGAGGAATAGCCGCGAAATAGCCACGAAATGCCTGCTGGCCGCGTAATAGCCGCGTAATAGCCGCCAAATTATCCCCGCCGCGATATAACCGCGAAATAGCTGCTGAGCCATGCTCTACTACGGAATACTACGCGTAAAATCGAGTTTATTGATCACCCATTATTACTGCATCCCCCTACATGGGCGTATTCTTGTAGGCATACCGGGCGAAGATCAACCATGGCTTTATAGTCACATACAACGTATTGAGTCAGCCGAAATGATTCCTCGATAGAGAATCTGATGGGGTTTTGAAGCATTATGGATCTGTTCACAATAGGACGCTCATAAGCTCGTATGATAGCGAGATATCGGCGTATTTTATAGTATGCACGCCTCATATTTCTTTTATTCTCTCCTCTGACTACCAGAATGTTTCTTCTCGGTGGAACATGGAGTTATCTGTCGAATTTGGCATGCATATAGTGAAGATTCAAGCCATTATCAGTACTGATGGCTTCATATTCAGTTCACACACAAGGTATGGACCCTATGAACACTTCCGGTGCAAAACTAGTTAAGGGGGGCCAATCGAAAAAATGAAATGATTCATGCGAAAAAGAAAATTTCTGCTGATATCAGATGCTTGACGGTGTTATAAGCCATTGTTTTGATGGAAACTCCAATGGAAACTTTTCACGTACTTCGATTTCTGAAAGTGGTATCATTGATTTTTTTAATTGAATTTTGAGTGCCCCCCACCAGACTAGTTTTGCACCTTTCTTCCTACATTTCATCATGTTCACATCTGTTTACATCTGATTATAACCGTAGGCTATCGAATGAGCAAGCCATGAGCAGCGGCGAAACGTGGAGAAGAGAAAATCCACAATTCTTCTGGTCTTTTCCGTTTCCGTTTTCCGTTTTCTGCGTTTTGACCATTTTTCTTCCATTTCCGAAAATTACGGAAAAAAATTTTTGCACACACCTAGCATTGATGTATATACGCCCTGTGTTGCGGTTCAACCAGAATTGTCTTCTGATGTTTGGCTTTATTCGTGAGTTTGGGAAACAGACGCAACGAGACCTCAATACAGTGCGTTCAGAAAGTATAGGGACACCCCCGAAAATCAAGGTTTTCAAAATCGTGTTGTATTTGGCTATCAATACTGTTCATAAATGAATTCAACAAGGTGAAAAACCTCTATTTGTTCATTTCTATAACAGCTGAGCAATTTTACAAGACTTTATTTCAAATTTCAGATTTTTCGCCGTTCAGAAAGTATAGGGACACAACACAAAAGCAAAAATTATTGAACAAAGAAAGAATTAAACATACAATCTAAAATGAAATAGCTGCACCACCATTAGCAATGATCTCAAAAATTCTCTTTGGCATAGAATTTTAGCGATGACGTTTTTATCCAGATTGGCCCACGCTTCGAGGATAGCGACCTTCAGCTCATCTACCGTTCTGTACTGCTTATTGTTGGCATAAACCTGGCGCACAAGTATTCCCCAGATATTCTCTAACGGGTTACAATCTGGACTACACGCGGGCTATTCCAACAAACGGATTCTATGACGTAGAAACCAGGTTTTTGTAGACCTGGACACATGTACCGCCGCGTTGTCTTGCTGGAAAGTGAAACGCTGACGTCGTGTTCCGGACAAAAATGGCAGTAGATGTTTGCGAAGAGTTTCTTGATATTCCTCCGAGTTCATGCGACAAGAAGTGAAGGCCGATTCCAAAACACCTTCGCTACTGAATGCTCCCCAACACATCAGCGAGCCACCACCGAAATTCCGTCTTCTAATGGATCCTTGCGCAGATTTCGCCAGTAGGTTTTGACGGATCGGATGGTATCCGGTCCGTCGAAATTAAATTTCTTCTCGTCGGAAAACATGACCTAAAAAATTTTTGCGTCATTTCTCGATTTTTTCCGGATTTTATGAGACTGCCTAACCTTTGCCCAATCAGTTGCCATGTTCCTTTTTGAAAATTCAAGACGAGCCTCTTTATGGTTTGCAGATAACGACGGGGCCTTCTTCATCACTTGTCAAACAATGTTTTATCGCCATTTATGGTGTTCCAGACCGTCGTTTTCAAAACACTGAGCAATAATTCAAACTTATTTAATCTGGTTCAGCGACAGTGTGCTGTTGGAGCAGAGCCGAATGATTCTCCGCAAATCTTGATTTATGATCTTCTTCGGCCGTCCAGTACGTTTTGCAGTACCGTAGGAATCTGGGTCTCGCAGGAACTTTCGAGCTGGGCAGGCAGCGATTCGACGTTGGCTCAACCCGGCAACGTTGAGGGCACGAATTTGAGCTTGTTCAGCAGCAGTTAGAGCAGTACCACAAACCATTTTAGGAATAAAGATATCACATGTACTCATCTTGAGTTTATGTAGCGAACTTGCAACGGAAAATTTTGTTTGGATTAAAAAATCTGAATTTTCGAAGGGTGTCCCTATACTGTCTGAACGGCGAAAAGTTCTAACAGTTGAGATAAAATCATACAAAATTTCACAATTGTTAAATAAATAATCAAATATAGGTTTTCCATGATGCTGAATTCATTGATGAACAGTATTGATCACCAAACACAAAGTTTTATCGGAAACCTCGATTTTGGGGGGTGTCCCTATACTTTCTGAACGCACTGTATGTATTTTCTTTGGACGTCTTCTTACGGAACACATGACCATAGTTATGATTGACGGTATCGTTGTCTGTAACTGTGAATGCAGGTAATACCGGAAATAGAAGTTCCCCGCCTCATTTCCAGATTGGTGGCTGTGTGAGTAACACCAGTTGCCGGAAAATAGCCGAGAAATAGCCGAGGAATAGCCCACCAGGCCCCGCAGCGGCTCCTGGTGGGCTATTTCTCGGTTAATTCGCGGCTATTTCGCGGACAACGTAATCGCGGCCGAGCATTGGCCGCGAAATAGCCGGGAAATAACCTAGAAATAACCGCGATATAGCCTAGAAAATGCCCACCAGGAGCCGCTGCGGAGCCTGGTGGGCTATTTCGCGGGTATATCTCGGCCAAAACTCTCAGAGGACCTAGGCAGAGCTGATGAAATGATGTCCGTTCGGCGTGATTTGAGGAGACAGACCGAATTCTTCTGTCGGCCCAACATTGGTGGCGGATCATTGATGGTGCGAAGAGCATTCTGCAGCGACAACAGGCTCCAGCTGAATTTCTTTCCTCGTCGTGCGGGCTCAGGAGAGCATCAAAAAGTGTTGCAGTATCACCGTTTGCTTTTTTGGGAGAGTAAGTGGGCAACGATCGCTAACAAGAAAACTCCTTCTCGCCAAACTAGCCATTTCAAATGGAATGTATTTTTCTAGAACCATTTTTGGACATAAAATTCGAATATGCCCATCGCAGCTGCCTAGACTCACTGTGAAATTATGAGCGTTTTTAACGCTTCGCGAAAAGATAAGGGTACCCATCAGGCAACTTTTAGAGTGTTTTGAAAACTTTCTTCCGGATTTCGCTAAAAATATCCTCTGGTTCCGAGCCAGATTTACTCTTTTCCCTCGCGTGCTTGTGCAGAGCGAGGGTAGAGACAGCGAGAAAGTGTGGGGAGAATAAGACGCAGCGTACGCGCGCAGACGCGGGCGAGGAACGGAAATAAATTTCACTCGGAAACAGGTGGATATGTAGGGGTAATCTGGGGTGCTAAACGTGAATCTGAGGTTAGCTTGTCGCAATTCCGAGGTTTGCTATACGTTACGGTAGGTAACATGCTATTTAGGAGGGCCTTAGTAATTCGAAAATCGATAAATGAACATCAAGATCGTATTCAGCACACCAAGTAACCCCATATAAAAATTTTGAGTCAAATCTGAGACTTTCACCAAACTACCGTATACCCACCGTAATCGTCAGTATGCTGTCAAAAATTGATAAACCGGCATCAGCTTCATGTTAAACACTGCAAATAACCCCCGGAGAAACGATTAAAGTCAGATTTGTCTTCACATTCCAGAAATTGTCAAAAGTCGGCCTTTCCTTTAAATTTTTCCCGTTTTACGCTTTCAGCGAAGTTAGTCGAAAACCTTGGAGAAACGACAAATAAACCTCAGCTTTGTGATCAGCACCCCAAATGACCCTCCCCATCTGGGAGAATTTTGAGTGAGATCTGGAACATTTTTCTTCAACGCTTTCTGAACCCCGTAAATGATATAACGCTCAACCAAAAATCTGTACGCTGTCAGTCTGGCAAAGTTCGAAAAATGTGCTTTTACCTGAACTTTGTCTAGGGGGGGGGGGTTGATTTGAGCGCTGAACACGAATATGAGGTCCGTTTCCGGATTTTCGAGAGATTACTACGCTTTTTGCAGGTCACAATGGGCACAAAAATCCGAGAAACTTTTTTTCAGAGTGATGATGGCAGCGACGAAAAATGATGCTAGAAAAATACATTTCATTGGAAATGGCCAGTTTGGCTTTCCTTTAAAATTCCACCAGGGGCGGCATGCATGAACGCAGCGAACGGTGTCAGTGAGCCGCTCCGCGTGCCATGCGCGCAGCGTCGAACAACGGGGCGGCCCCGAATTTCGTGGCGTGTATTGATGTGCCTGATTTTCGGGGCCGCCCCGTTGCTCGACGCTGCGCGCATGGCACGCAGAGCGGCTCCCTGACACCGTTCGCTGCGTTCATGCATGCCGCCCCAGAATACAACGTGCGCGATGGCCCTCGCCAAGGCATTGGTCAAACAATATTGAAGTTTTGGTTCGACTGGCGTGTAGCACTGATTTAGGCATCACGATGAACCTCTGAACGATCATCGCGCGCAAGGTATAGACGAGCTACAGACAGTTCTACTCTACTGATGAGCTAAAAGCAGCGATCGTCGGCAATGGAAGCAATTTCGACCCCTCAGTTCTCCGTAACTCAACGAAGAGGTTTTCAAATCGACCTCTCAGTTTGAAGCTTGGCTTTCTCGGATGACTCTGAGAGTTTTAGCCGCGAAATAGCCGTTAAATAGTGCTAGCCTCAAAACAACCGCCAAATAATGCTCGCCGCCAAATAGCCTAGAAATAATGCTCTCAAGGTTCCATAGGCATGATTCAGATGTCAGAACCGGGACAGGGGCTCTCTACACACCGAGGAAGGAGTTATCCCGCCTTTCGCGACTCTTATTCTACTCGGGACCACTTCGCTCGCGTTGAGTGGCGTGACGTTTAAAACTGCAAAACGGGACACCTCTCTCGGTGTGTAGACAGCCCCCGTCCCGTCAGCACCTCCGTCAGTTCAATTACCCAAGTTTGAGGTACTTGAACCTCGTTCAGCCTCTGGAGGCATCGCCCAACCGCTGGCGGCCCCAGATGGTAGCTCGGTGAGCCGGCAACGGTTGCGTCCTGGTAAACTTTGTTTACATCGAAATGTTTCTGGGTTATATCTCGGCTATTTCTCGGCTATTTCTCGGCTACTTCTCGTCCTTTCCATGAGAGCCGAGAAATTGCCGCGAAGTAGCCGGGAAATAGTCCACCAGGAGCCGCTGCGAAGCCTGGTTGGCTATTTCGCGGTCAAAACTCTCAGAGGAGTCCGGGCGGAGCAAGAAGCGGGACGGTTGGTCATGGAATAACATAGTGGAGTCCACCAAGAGTGTCTCATTTACTTATCAATGAGAAGCGGTCGATAGGAGATCAATGAACATGAAACTCATTGCAGCACAACCGCTCTCGCTCAATCGGTATCGAGCGTGCTGGTATGGGATTCATGCACATTGATCCCCAGCCGACCACTTCTAATTGATAAGTAAATAGTGTTACTTTAACGGGCTCCACTATATATATAACAGTTGTGAGGAGATTTTGACATGGTAAGCCCGATAATTCTCACTTCAACAGGATCAAAATGAGGGAGCTTGACTATAGTTACAAAACGTGGAGCAAATGTGGGACTGCTGATTAGTGTTAAATTTTTCCAACTGTTAAATGAATTCTTTCTCAGAATTAGTGGAAGTATATTTTAAATTAGCCGAAAATCGAAGAAAGTGTTGTAAAAAAGTTCTTAGAAAGATGAAATTCTAGAAGCATGGATATTCGGTTGTTAGTACCCTGAATCCGCTCTTCGAAAAGGCCTAGCAAAACGTTGGAGAGCGATATCCTCCAATTATAGGGTGGATGCATTTAGTGAAATGCACTGTAGTCATTTCAATCAAACACAAAAAAGGTATTCTATTCCGATGTTGACCAACGACAAAGCAAGCAATTATTTTTCAAACTGTACCCCAATCATTATCGATTATGAAATGGGACTGGCTCCAGAAGGAATGTGCATCTCTTATCTAGAGCACACCTCTGCTACAGTCCTTCTCCTTTTCGAAGTTTCGGAATTTGGGTCTAACTTCATAAGTGCGCAGGGCGTGTTCACATGATCCTAAATAGATTGAAAGATGCGACTAATTATTCGTCATCAATGAAAATTGCTACGGCTGTTCATAATCAGCAACTGGCTTAGGTCTATACAGTCGGCACCAATCGTACTTATACTTTGCGTTCCTCATTACGCGTTGCGGTGCTCATACAGTTCACCTACGCACTTCCGTTCAGTCCGCAAAGTGCACGTTGATTGCGAAAGCGTGCGGCGGCGCGGATGCGAGTATCCTCGGACAGGGATGTGGGATCACCCGGGCGGTTTTCGCTTTGGTGCCCGGATGATCCCACCGCCCGGGTGGTTCCACATCCCTGTCTGAGGATACTAGCAACCGTGCCGCAGCACGCGTTCGCAAAGAGCGCGCACTTTGCGGATTGAACGTGAGGGCGTAGATGAATTGTATGTTATAACTTACGTTCATTTCTTGGCAAAAACCTTACTTTCCGGTCTATCTAAGCAAGCCTATAAAAAACAACGGCGATAATTGGGTAGGAAGTGGGTCGAAATTCCGCGGTTCAGCCGGTGACCCAGCATGTACATTGACTCCTCCTATTGTTAAAGGTTTTTTTGTGTAGGAAACATAAAGCAAAGCCACCTACCAGAGAATTTTGAAGCGCGAAACCATTTCCCCGACGTCAGTTCGATGCGTTGTCTGCAGTTTTCCGAAACCCACAGACAGTCAGAATTTATTTTTCCAGAGTGTTTTTTTTTCTTTAAAGAGTTTTTCTCCGATATTTAGGTTGCCTTTGTGGACTTTTCAATATTAACCTCTTTTTGGTGGAGTTACCTACCCAAAGACGTCGAAAACGACAATACGATTTCTTGTCGTGTACGCAGAAGCCACTTTAGTATTGGAAAATGATACAGTTTTTGTCTAGGTGACCTACAACGGCTTTTTAAGAATTTTTTTCGAAGAGCCTGCGTAAGGCAGAAGTCATGCTCAGGGGTCTATAAATTCGTGGAACATCAGCTTGATGACTGGAAACGATACGTCTTCAGGTGTCGCAGAAGAATAACGTGGCATCCTGGAACGAGTTTCTACCCCTTCATGTCGATCGATTTATACCAAATCTTGCATTTGTGCGAAACTATGATTACAATAGCCCTGGTAGCAGAAATCGCTTCCGACGTAAACTTTTTCGAAAATCTCGGCTAAGAACTCAGTTTTATCAATATCCGAAACAGCCATGAAGCCATCTACACCTTTCTTTGGGGTTGATTCTGTAATTGATAAACTTATGGAATTCAACACTACTTTCTGATTCAATGACTTTTTCAGCTGATTCAGCTTTTTTTTTTCAAAAATTTCAGACAACGTGCTACAAGCCTGACAAGCATGGTGTTCGAAATCATTGCTTTTTTGTACGCCTCAACTTCATTATCGTGAGCTGATAGAAAGTGATTAGGTTAAAGGCAGCATACATGCTCGTGAACGTGGTTGGGATAACAATGTGAATCGAACCGTATGGCTTACAACATAATGCCTACGCATTTTGAAGTGTCAAAAATGACCCACAATGCCGCTACAGAAGTTAGAAGTCAGCCCTGCCCTGTATTTTCACGCCCCTGTATTTGCTCTTCTGCTCCAAGGCAGGGTTGCTCGGTCATCTTCGCCGTCAGTGGCGTGTGTGGTTCACTTGTTAGGCAACCTTCCAACAGTACCGACGGTGAATATGACCCAGCAACCTTGCGTTGCAGGAAAAGGGCAAATACAAGGGGCGTGAAAATACAGGGCGGGGCCAACTTCTAACTAATGTAGCGGCATTGTGGGTCGTTTTTGACACTTCAAAATGCATAGGCGTTGTGCTCTGAGCCATACGATTCTATTTCCGTAGTAATCTCAATTGCGTTTACGAGCGTGTATGCTGCCTTTAATTGGACCTAATTGGAGGTAATTTTCGCAGACAGACAACCATATATATATATATATATATATATATATATATATATATATATATATATATATATATATATATATATATATATATATATATATATATATATATATATATATATATATATATATATATATATATATATATATATATATATATATATATATATATATATATATATATATATATATATATATATATATATATATATATATATATATATATATATATATATATATATATATATATATATATATATATATATATATATATATATATATATATATATATATATATATATATATATATATATATGCATATGTATATCAGGTTGTCCTATAAGTTCTTGCCGTTTTTTTAAATTTTTTATAACTTTATTTTTGAACATAAAATAACAACAATTCAATCAATAATGTATTCTCCGTTGTTTGTTATGACTTGCTCCTGTTATGTTATGACTGTTATGGCTCGAAATTGCCACTTTTGAACTTCGCAAACCAATATCGAGCAGTTCTTTCAGCTATGGCACCCTCTCCGTATACGGCACAAATCTCTCTAGCAGCTTCCGTGGCTTTGGCACCTCGGTTGAACGCAAAAAGTAGATGGTGTCGAAAATGCTCGTTTTTGTCGACTTGACACTCCATTTAAATGCTCTAAAAATTAACAAAAACTAATCGAAACAAAAAAAACCAAATAGACTTTCTTGTAGAGCGAAAATTCTCTTTCGAATAACACAAAACATTGTACCAAAAAAATTCATTTCGATCGCTAATTTTTTAATTTAAAAAAACGGCAGGAACTTATCGGACAACCTAATATATATATATATATATATATATATATATATATATATATATATATATATATATATATATATATATATATATATATATATATATATATATATATATATATATATATATATATATATATATATATATATATATATATATATATATATATATATATATATATATATATATATATATATATATATATATATATATATATATATATATATATATATATATATATATACGTCAAAAGACATGACAAAACGTTGAATGAACAGATCTGCTGTACAAATTCAACATAGGAAACGGTAAAGAAATAAGAAAGAATGTACTCAAAATTTGCACAGTGGGGGAGTTTGCGATGCTGTTTCTAGCGATAAACTTTTCAATTATATAACACTGCTTCATATCGATTACGATTGCTTTCTACCATTCAGCTCCTATCTTGATCTCCAGTTTAACTGATTGCCTTTTTGATCATTGAGCTGGGACCCACTGTCAACGTGTTCCACGCCTGATCAGGAAAGGTCAGTTGCCGTTCAAGAGCTCACAGCGAGCGCCTGTTCGCTGTCTCCCCCCCCCAGGACTATCTCTGGCCCAGTCGAGCGCTGCTTAGGCGCGCTCCTGGCTAATTCCTCACTGTACTCGGGTTGCAGGGTAATACCTGCACTTCTCGCTATTTTTTACAGCTAGTAGAGTGCGTATTGATGCGCAATCCTGGCATTTGGCTAGTAGAGTGCGTTTTGATGCGCACTCCTGGCATTGGGCTAGTAGAGTGCTTGTTGATACGCACTCCTGGTTCTAATCTAAGACTAGTAGAGAGCGTTTAGGCGCACTCCTGGGAATTTCATAGGGGTTGAGTTGATTTCGCGGACCTTTTTCGCAGGCCTCACCTTAAAAGAACAGTCTGTTAACCGAGGAAGAGCTGCTCCGGCGCACACCTTGGACTGCTAACTCAGGTCGAATGCGCCCCTGCGCCTTCCTTGATTGTTATCGGGCCGTTCTTGACCACCATACCTAGTTGAGGGTCGATTTTTCCCCGCTCTAGGATCGCAGGCCAGCGAGTGTTGGGGTTTTATTTCCATAACGCTCGCCATACGGGATCACATAATGCTGTCCTAACTACCCAACATGCCATCGAGGTCATCTTATAAGGATAGAGTTTCTATCTGCTTACCTCTACGACGATTTACTGGGAACTAGGATAGAAGAAATCTTACTCCGTTAGTAAAAATGTTCAATTCTTTTCCGCGTTAGGGAACATAGCGTTGGGTTCGGAGGGAGAATTTTTTAACGCGGAGGGAGCTAGCGACAAGATTGATAGGACTAGTCAATGATCTCTGACTGGACTGATAATATATTGATCGTTGTAATTTGAGCTGTTTCAAATTCTTTTTCACAGTTTTAATGCTCCATGATGATATGCTCGATTCTCTCAAACGTGATGAACGTTACAACTCACGCGGACTGAACTATAAATCCTTTATTTTCAGATTGTGAAAGATGGATCAGGCTGACGGTATGGAACTTCCACCGTTGGAGAGAAGTTTGCTGATGAGTGAATCGGAGGAAGACGGGGCTGCGGAAGGCATGCACGATAATTCCACTCCGAACAAAGCCGCTGCCAAGGGAAGAAAGAAGCGCCAAGGCCGAGGCGCTAGAAATCGTAGGTAGGCTTAACAGAGGATGCCCATATTCAAATGTAGATGGTCGTGTTTAGCTGCATCTTTTTCAGGGGTCGCCGTCGCCGTCGGTCCTCGTCCAGTTCGTCACCGTCGTACTCTCCAGAGGGTTCTTCGGATCTGTCATCGTGCTCTTCCCACAGGACGTCATCGGAGAGTACAGATCTCAAACAGGAGTTAGCGGAGACCAAGAAAGATGCGAAGGAGGAGCCACTGCGCAAGAAATACGAAGGGTCTTCGCCACTGAGCACGCCACGAGTGCCGAAAAGGATCGAATTCGCGTCTTCCGTCAAGGTGGCTCCTGAGATTGTGAGCATCGAGAAGAAGAAATTACGGTCACGCGTCAACGTGGCGGATGAATTACTTGAGCACTTCGAGTCGTGCGCGGCCGGGATGTATGTCGGCAAGGATGAACGAACTGCTCACTTTGAGAAGCTCCCGCTTGTCGCCTCAGGACTGGCAGCTATACCCGTTTTGGGTGAGGGTTTGCGAGTCACTTCGTTCAAGTTAGGAGTGGACGAACATACAATGGTCGCAGATGAGGAGGCATTGTTGAATGCGCTTAATCTCCTGGCGATAGGCAGACACGAGGCTAAGGAGGGACGCATCGATAAGGAAGACCTATACAATCGGCAGGCCATGGAGCTTCTCGGCATGGCTATACATGACCTCAATGTGCGCCGTCGCGAGAGATGCTTCAGGAGTTTCGGAGTCGACCCCTTCAAATCTGTGCCCAACTATAGGCGGTTACCGATTGAAACTCCAGCTCGCTCGGCGGACAAGCCGTGGAACGAGGTCACTCCTGCGCTGATTGGTGCTCGTCTATCCACGGAAGTGAATTTTTTTTTCAGAGAAGAACTTTACTTTTCGGTGACCGAATTTAATACATGCTTATTTCAGGTCGTGGAGAGAACGCAGTGCCAGAAGCTGACAGCAGCGCTCGTTAAGGACAAGAGATCCTCTGCGAGAAATTATCAGAGTGTCAGTGGCAAATCAACAAGAAAGGGGAAGCCTGAGGATCGAACCAAAAGGTGGGATTTCCGTTTCGGAATTGGTTACGATTTACCTCTTTCTGATGGCCCTCAAAACATTCCTATAGGTGGCAGATTATCCAAGTTTCATGAAAATTGGATTTTTCTCGGGTTAGATGAGTGGACTAACTCGGTACTGAAAGGATACAAAATTCCGTTCAAGGGAAGCAGTCCTTCACTTAAGATTCAGAAGATAAAGCGGAACGTTTTGGATCCCTTGCTAATCAAGGAGATTGATAAAATGCTAGGTAAAGAAGGTATAGAAGAATTAAGCTGCTTGGAAGAGACATGGATATCTAGCATGTTCTGCATTCCCAAGAGGGACGGCTCAGTTAAAGCAATTATAAACCTCAGACCCTTAAACAGGCTTATCAAACTGGAGCACTTCAAAATGGAGTCCCTTTTAATGGTGCGTGATTTGACAAACGAGGGTGACTTCCTGGCAAAGTTAGACGTGGAAGATGCGTATTTTTCAGTTCCTATTTGCACGCAATCCAGAAATTATCTGGCTTTTGCCAATGGAGGCAGACTATTCCGTTTTAAAGCTCTGCCCTTTGGTCTCACATCGGCACCATATGTATATACGCGACTTATGAAACCAGTCGTGGGCCACCTAAGAAAACAGGGTTTCAGAATAGTGGTCTACCTAGATGATTGGCTTTTTATCGGAGAATCGGTAGAGATTCTTCAGGCGCAGTTAGATCAGGCACTGGAGTTATTTAAGCATTTGGGTTTGCTTGTTAACTTTGAAAAGTCAATAGTAACTCCCTCACAGCGCATGGAGTTTCTGGGCATAGAAATTGACACCAGGCACCTTCGGTTTATTGTTCCCGGTCGGAAGTCACAGCAGACAGAAAGAGGAGCGGTTTCGCTCTTAAATTCAACTGCAGGCGTGAACTTGAGAAATGTAGCCAGGTTCATTGGAAGGGTCAATTCTATATCGATTGCATGCAAACTAGCTACTCTTTTTCTCGGAAACTTACAGCTATGGATGGGTAGTTTTAGTTTGGTAGATCCCGAGGACTACGAGAGATGTAAACAGATGCCTTCTCAAGCATGCTCAGACTTGGCGTGGTTCACTACGCAACTTGAGAAACACACTTCTCGACCATTTTACTCCCCCCATACGTGTTGACGGTTGTCTCGGACGCTTCAACTGAAGGTTGGGGAGCTGTGACTTCAACAGCTAAAACGGGTGGTCTTTGGTCCTCAGAAGAGAGATCCTTGCATATAAATGTAAAAAAGGCTTTAGCCTGTTTTCTCGGTTTACAGTGTTTTGCGAGCCATCTCAGAAACGAAACCATAAGGGTAGAGTTAAATAATTCATCTGCCGTGTGGTACACCTCAACTGCTGATCAAGGCTGCGGCGGCCGAAACTCGTCCCGGTCGGAGTGCGTGCGGCCGCGCAGCGTGTTATCCGCAGCCGACGGTGAGAATTCGGCCGTTTTATGACCTGTATTTTGGATGGTTCCTAATAACTTATGATAACTGCGAGAAACCTGTTTTTGCAGTTTTGCGAAATCGGTTGGCTACATTGGATAGACGCAGTCGGAAAGGTTGGCCTGCACGAGGAGGAATCAGTTAAGGCCTTAGCTATACATAGACGTTTCGCAGCCGTTGGTTTCCGCGGCGCGTCTGCGATTGGTGAGATTTCAAAATTGACCAATAGCAGACCTGCAGAGGAATACAGCGGCGAGTATTGGGTGACCCAACCATTTTCAAAGAATTATGTTCGAATCAGGTGTACTGCTAAGAGTGTTTCCAATTCCATGTTTGTAGCTGCTTTGAAGATTCAAGGATCGGGTTACGAAGGGGTTTCCTCAGTTGGGTCAGGCCCTTTATCAGGCGAGAAAAATACGGTTAGAAACTGGGATCGAGAGAAATGTGTCGGATTTGGCTTAAAACTCCTTTTTAGGGGTAATCCGGGGTCCTAAATGCGAATCCCAGGTTCATTTTACGATTTTATTAAAACTTCAACTAGATTGATTCGAAGCCTCCTTCCGTACCACTTTCCGGGGCGAATATCGAGTTTTATGATTTCCCAAGCGCTGCGACAGATTCTTCGATAAACTACGGTAGATTGCGGCGGGTATGTGGTAGTTCCATCGAAGTCTGAGATCCTGCTGAAAACCTTTCTGGGAGTTACTTTGGGTACCGAGCATGAATTTGAGGTGAATTTATCGATTTGTGAGCATCAAGGAGGGCTACGCCTGCTAAATGGATTTATACCTACCAAAACCTACACTTTGAATATCAAGGAACTGACCCCAATTCGTATTCAGGACACCGAATCATCCCCAGAAAAAGATAAATGGGTAGCATGTATTCTGAACACCCTAAAAATTTCCTGATGGGTACCCTCACCCTTCTTTCTGTCCATGTGAGAAAACCCGCCGTAACATCGTGGATCTCAGTAGCAGCTACAAACCCGGATTAGGAAATTTTTTCAGAGGCCCACTTATTCGGAATATCTTTCGTTTTGAACTAGTGGATAATCCAAATAAGCACTCTCCTTGTTAGTTTAAAGGCTGTCAGATTGTCTTGCTCAACACGCTCTAAGTTCCGTCCCATTCTGTCTGGAAACGGCCGCTTGGATGTAGGTGAATTCCGGACGGAGGTGGTGATGAAGGATTCAAAATCATTCGGTATTGAAACACAATCAAGACGCTATGTTTTACTTCGCAGGAAGTGGAACAGCGACAGATATCTAAATTGTTTTCGAATTGTAGAAGAAGACCGTGACGAATGGACACGGTTGACCACTAGGGTGGCAGACCACGTGGAAGACGAGGACTGACCACGTCTGCCGGAGGCAGGCGATTGAGTCAAGGGAGTCAGAAAGTTTGCCCCAACTTAAAAGTCAATTCCTAAAGGACCACGAAACGTCCTCTTTTATGTAGCAGATCTTAGAAATCTGCTCCTCACTTGAAACACTTCCAACGAACAGATGCATCGCTACACTGGCGCGCTAAACAAGCCCAGATAAGAAATGCAGTAGCATACATGAGATAGAAGAAAAGTGATTCATATGTTTTATTGACGCTTAAATTTTGCCCGCAATCTAGGATCGGCGACAGTGACCACACGTTGCAGCGCATTCCCTCCTCAACATTTCCTCGGAGAAAATGGGACTGTTGCAAGCGTCAGGAAGTCTCTTTGCTGGACATCTGAATAGGATGCAGTACTCATCTTGAAGAGCATTATATCAAGCAGTATAGTATTTCCCTACCTGCTTGTGTCTGCGCATGCGCTGGAATAGCCCTGAGGCTGACGAGGGGCGCTTGGACTGAGTGAACCTCCGGAGGAGGTCTGTGGGCGGGGAAGTGGGTTCACTTTGCCACCAGAAGAAACTGAAATCATTCATTTGTGACATTTAATCACTGTAATCTTATAGTACGTATTGGTTAGCAAATGATACCGATGCGGTACTCGAGCTCTGTTTTCGTCTCATAGAATCGGTTGAATGTTATGACTGGGACGACATTATGCGTTGACGTGAGGGTGACACCTGCGTCCTCAGGGGCACAGAACCTAAACGCCTCACCCTATGAACATATCGAGCTTAGTTGGAAGGTTTATGCTTTTTCACCACTGACCTGTAACCAGTAAGGAGCTGATCTGCATGAGTTTTAATTTCGACACCAGCGTATGTGCAGCCATCAACGGCTATTCCCCTCGGAAAGCTCCTGAGCTTCACTTCGATTCTTGAGCCAGTCGGTGCCTTAACTTATGAGTTGACAGCAACTTTCAACGTGAAGACTGTATTTGACAAGAGTGATTATAATGCGCGATTGCGAACACCATCGCCAGGCAAGGACATACCACAATCCAATAATTGCAGAACATGAAGTCATCCCTCTCAGTCTGTCCTAAGCTTTTGGTTCCAACAACGTCTGTCAGGAGCTGAGGAGTTGTCGTTGCCTCTAGAATTTTTCCGCATCCGGGAGGCTGAAAATGCATCTTTTTTGTTGTCATTCACACGCTGAAACTATGGAGATTTTACCCTTTGATCGCAGTTGTTCCCTCCGTATCCGCTTGGGCAAACGCATTTCGAGCAGTCACGAGGATTCGGGAATCCACCATTTTTGCAATTATTCGGGCTTCCTTGGCATTTCTCTTGAAAACTTATAGTAATGAAATTCTTCTCCTATTCTCCTCGTTTAAACTAGGAAAGGCTGCACGTTTCCATTAGCTCTTTACTAGGGTAGTATCTACGTAGGCTCGCTGGACCAAACATACCTAAACATCCGTAGTGTTTATTGAGCATGAGCAACTCGTAGAAAGAAATTATTGATGATCCAAGTGTCTCAATGTACTTCATATCGTGAGGAACCATTGTCGGTTTCTTGTTAGCAGTGGCGCTAAATTCTTCGTTTCATGACCATCATCTCATTCTGACATAGGAAAACCTAACCTGCTTGATCCGTAATGCATTATATTACCAAAATCGTATGGTATACCGTAGTTTTCATTGGTGGCCGGCGTTTGTTTCGTGAATTGGTCCAACCAATCGGGCTGCAATCAAAACTTCTACAATGGTTCCATCGCACGACGGGGACAAAATACGCCGATCTCATTCAAGTGTTAAGCAACAATTCGCTGGCACAATTTTGAAGCACGCCACATGTGCACAGTGAGTTCTTCAAGCGGAAACGACTGCTTCCACACAAATACCTTGACGTTCTGCTCTGCAAGTGTCATGTAACGGTCACGATCGTGTCTCGATTGAGTGTGGTAGAATCCGAGCGCGTGACCGAGTTCGTGTGCAGCGGTTCCGACCTGCAAATCAAATGTTATAGGCAAAGTTCTTTACATTCTTTTGTCGTTGTGTTTACCGATTCACAGCCATCGCCTAGTGACAGATCCTGTTGCCCACCAAGTCTACCAACGTAAGACCAGCAACCGCTTTCTTTGAAAACTCTGATTCTGTCCGGTGCTGCAACAGAGCGTTAAAAATTATTCCTATAGGGTTCAAGTGGTCCTCCTTTCATACCGTTGTTACTCTCGAAGAAATCGATACATGTGTCCTTCATCCACTGCTGAGCTCCTTTTTTGAAAACGTCTCGCACTTTCTGGCCTAAACTGGCCATAATAAATATTAGAGGCTGGAGTTGAAATGGAAATGGATACATTCGCCGGGACTCACTCGCGCTAGGGTCGAAGAAGAAATTGACACCCTTTGACCACAGCGTTTTCGGATACCTAGCGTCGCGGTAGGCTTGTCTTTTCGTACGATTACTGTCACTTTCTTCGACATCAGCTACCATTTCATCAGCCTGCTCCCTGGAATAAGGAGAGGAGTGCGTGAATATTTTATGATGTGTCATTAACTCTGCTTACTCAGAGAGGACGATATCGCTTTGGAAGAGAAACTCTCCTATTTTACTGTTCATGTTTATTTCTTCTACCGAATCACCAATTTCTTGAATATGATCCTTTTTGATAGGTTTCCAGTTCTGAAATGCAATTCATTAGTTGAGACATCAGAGCTTATTCTGACTCTTGTGACTTTCACCTTGAACAGTTCTGCGAGTTGGGCCTTTCTCTCCGGTGATAAGGTCAGCTTAGACTTGATCTTTGCCTTCATCGTATCAAACTTCTCCCGAATACGAAGAATGCTGGTACTGTTGAGCGTCTAAAAGAGCATTGATGGAGGCGCTTCTTCAGTAGATAACTCCTGGTTTAATTTTACCGTTTTTAACTTCAGGAACGCATTCTTGAGCTTGTCACCAAATTCTTTTGCTGAATCCAGCAATCCGCTGTTCACGCAAACGACGAGAAGGAGAGTGAGGAGAATGACCCTCATACTGAAAAGATTCGAAACTCAGCAAGAGGAGCAAGGAACTTACACTTCAGTACCCTGTTCGACTGAATGTTGCTATCAATCCCTCCCTCCCTTTTATTTTGAGATTTGCAAGTTCTCTGAAGCTAACATATGCATACGTAAAATTATTTGGTCAGCTGATGACATCGTAATGAGGATACATTGCTCCAGAGCTTTCTATGATGTTAACTAAAAAAATCTCCGGAACATCTATCCCTGTTTGTTCTGTTCGTACATTTCCGTATCTCAAATGAGAGAAACGCACGGGCGTTTCATAATCGCATTGCGTTATGAGCCCGAGTGTACATTAATCGATCTCTCTTGCTCTGGGAAGAAATGCAGTGCATTTCTTAATCATAGGATGTTGACCCATTAAACGTATCAGACGAACGGAGGTTTGAACCTTGAAGACAGTCTCGGATTCTAGGTCCAATTTAATAAAAGAAAACATGATTTTGACTTGAATACTTAGACTCAAGTGTACAATACTTGTTTTCTACCAACACTACATTTTTTAGGCAGCGTCTATACGTCGCGAGAGCCAGCGTTCCCGCTGTTGTGCGCCTCTCGACGCTCCTCAACGGCGGAGCATCCCGTGCCCGCAAATTAGTACAACGAAACATCTCTTACCTCGTGTCTCTCGCCACGTATGGACAGTGTCTTAGCCTCATTGTCACTTCCAGGAGATCAATTTCCAGTAGTCCAAATCATAACAGCCTGAGGCCTGTGTGGTTTATCGATCATCCACTTTGTTCAACAAGATCGACATGATTTCGAGGCATACTGGCTATCCGTTTAGAGGAGTGGATGGTCACAGACTTTTCCTCCTTGCATGTTCGAGCTCTAGAACAAAGTTGAACTGACTAGCATTAGGCTCCGTCTATAGCAGACGACCTAGCGTCAAACGACGCTGGGGGTTTGCATCTTCAGCACTTGTTATTGATCTCACTCCATAGCGACTCCCCAGCAGCCAGCGCAGCCGGCCTTACGCGGGACAGGGGCTCTCTACACACCGAGGGAGGAGTTGTCCCTTTTTTGCAGTTCGAAACGTCACGTTACTCAATGCACGCGAAGTGGTCCCGAGTGGAATTAGAGCCGCGAAAGGCGGGACAACTCCTCCCTCGGTGTGTAGAGAGACCCTGTCCCCCTGTCCCTGACGTTGGAGGCATACGGGCAGGGGCGGCTGTCACTAATACTATCAATATCATGGTTAACCCCTTGCCGTCCTCGGGCACGTCGCATGCGCCAGCCGTCGAGCGTCATGCGTCAGCGTTTGAGCAACGACTTGATTCTGGTCCCTGACGCCTGCCGCTGATCGCTGACGCCTGCCGCTTGTCGTCTGCTACAGACGGCGCCTTAAGCACAAACTCTAACATTGCTGTTCCACAAGTTTCCAACAAAACTTGAGGCATTTGTGGGAGCAGATTTGGTGTTCTCGATTGGATACGGTCATGTGAGTTCGCAGACATGTTTCTTATGTTGCCTGTTAGCCTGCTGCCTCAAACCCCGTCAATGAGAAGAATGGTCCTGTAAAGGTCGTTAGTTAAAGGCATCGTACGCGCTGAAATTCACTTTCCATTTCTTATGCTCAATCCCTTCCTCGGGTCCCTCTGAGAACGTACAACGAGCTTGGCTGTTCAATAACGTACCATTGTGAGCATAGAGGAAGTGGAAAGTAAGGAATTCCGTCAAAAGGGGCCGACCCTTCCGTCAGTCATTTGGCACTTTCGCAATATTTGAGCAGAACGTCGCGTCGCTAAGTACAGGGCAAGCCACTGTACGCTGACGCACCGTCGGACGGAAGTGGCATTATCGACTGGAAATTTCTCGTCACACAACGAGCGAGCACGATGTGCAGGGCCCAGATGAGTATTTTTGTTAGTCAGTGCAAGTCAGTGCAGTCAGAGCATTGTAGTCGTCGGCGAATTGTTTCCAACGCTGCGCCAATGAACAAATTGTAGAACTGCTCCTTGCGCCATCCGCGTAACTATCCCGAGTCGATGCCGGCGCGAATTTCAAACGATTTGCAGAAGGTTTTTAAAACGGTTCTTTCTTGAAAAGTTGACGTTTTCGAGGGGGCTTTTCGCTAACTTTAGTTACTATAGGGGTGTAACAACTCAAAAGCGCTCAAAAACGAGACATGGTTTTCAGCGCGTACGATGCCTTTAAGACATGCCGCATCATACGACATCATCCACGATAGTTGCCATCTACCTATATATCTATTTCTGCCGAATATTGCGCTGTTAACTGCCGTAGTCATCTAATCCATTCAGCTTGAAGCTTTTCCAACAGGGAAACAGGTCACAATTTTCATCTTAAACACTTGAAGACTTTTTGTCTATTAGGGCCAACTTTCATGGGTCGCTGGTCATGTTAAACACAGCATACGCTCTCGTGAACAAGGTTGGAATAACTACGGAAACAGAATGGTATGGTTCAGAACACAGTACCTACGCATTTTAAAGCGTTAAAAACGACCCAGAATGCCGTTAAATGAGTAAAAATTTAGCCTCGACTTGTATTTCTCAGCAACCCGTATTTGACGCACTCCCCCTCAACAGGGGTCTGGGCGATTCTCGCCGTCGGTGATGTTTGTGGGTGGTACAATAAGTACAATAAGTCGACTACATACATCGACGACGGTGGGAATACCTCAGCATCCCTGTTTTGGAAGAGGACGGCAAATACAAGGGGCGGAGAAATGCAGGGCGGGGCCCAATTCTCACTCGTGTAGCGGCATTGCGGGCTGTTTTTGACGCTTCAAAATGCATTCGCTTTGGGTTTTGAGCCGATATATGGCTCTACCGCCCCAAGTCGACATCGTCGAAAATGATTTCTAGAAGTGCTGATACATTTTCCGCGACATGCTGAGCGTCTTTAAAGCACAATGCTGCTTTAACCCTTCCTGTATAACACGTGTCAAATACGAGATCTGAATTCCTCCGAAAAAGCGAGATATAAGAGACCACAACAGATCCGACCCTCTCCGCTCACCACCAAACACCCCCTACCAGAATTTCGAAGTCGATAACGGCTAGATGCGTGGATGAATTGCCAACGGGTCTTTGTCCTTCTGTCGATTGCCGGACTGTCTCCATCTCCTGACTCGTTGTTGCGCAACGGTTGCGAGTAAAGAAAAATACAAGTCTAAGACAACTCGTTCACGAGTCTTTTACTCTCAAAATATAGGCTTCTTTATGGAGCCATAACTCTATTCATTGGGGGTCTTGGACGATTTTAGATACACCACTGTGATCAGCGTGTGGCTCTCTCCAAGATCAGCCTAAAAACTGAAAATTAATTTTCTGTTTATTCTGTCTTTGAGACTCTGGACTCAGTAGTTTTGAAGGCAGCATACAGGGTTGTGAACGTGGTTGAGATAACTACTGCAATAGAATGAATGGTACAGCTCAAAACCCAAAGCGAATGCATTTTGAAGCGTCAAAAACAGCCCGCAATGCCGCTACACGAGTGAGAATTGGGCCCCGCTCTGCATTTCTCCGCCCCGTGTATTTGCCGTCCTCTTCCAAAACAGGGATGCTGAGGTATTCCCACCATCGTCGATGTATGTAGTCGACTTATTATACTTATTGTACCACCCACAAACATCACCGACGGCGAGAATCGCCCAGACCCCTGTTGAGGGGGAGTGCGTCAAATACGGGTTGCTGAGAAATGCAAGTCGAGGTTAATTTTTTACTCATGTAACGGCATTCTGGGTTGTTTTTAACGCTTTGAAATGCGTAGGTTCTGTGTTCTGAACCATACCATTCTGTTTCCGTAGTTATCTCAACCACGTTCACGAGAGCGTATGCTGTGTTTAACTTGACCAGCGACCCATGAAAGTTGGCCCTAATAGACAAAGAGTCTTCAAGTGTTTAGGATGAAAATTGTGACCTGTTTCCCTGTTGGAAAAGCTTCAAGCTGAATGGATCAGACGACTACGGCAGTTAACAGCGCAATATTCGGCAGAAATAGATATATAGGGAGATGGCAACTATCGTGGATGATGTCGTATGATGCGGCATGTCTTAACTAACGACCTTTACAGGACCATTCTTCTCATTGACGGGATTTGAGGCAGCAGGCTAACAGGCAACATAAGAAACATGTCTGCAACCTCATATGAACGTATCCAATCGAGAACACCAAATCTGCTCCCATAAATGCCTTCACGTTTTCTTGGAAACTTGTGGAACAGCAATGTTAGAGTTTGTGCTTAAGGCGCCGTCTATAGCAGACGACAAGCGGCAGGAGTCAGCGATCAGCGGCAGGCGTCAGGGACCAGAATTAAGTCGTTGCCCAAACGCTAACGCATGACGCTCGACGGCTGGCGCATGCAACGTGCCCGAGGACGGCAAGGGGTTAACCATGATATTGATAGTATTAGTGACAGCCGCCCCTGCCGCTATGCCTCCAACGTCAGCGACAGAGGGACAGTGTCTCTCTACACACCGAGGGAGGAGTTGTCCCTTTTGCGGCTCTAATTCCACTCGGGACCACTTCGCTTGCGTTGAGTAACGTGACGTTTCGAACTGCAAAAAGGGGACAACTCCTCCCTCGGTGTGTAGAGAGCCCCTGTCCCGCGAAAGGCCGGCTACGCTTGCTGCTGGGGAGTCGCTATGGAGTGAGATCAATGACAAATGCTGAAGATGCGAACCCCCAGCGTCGTTTGACGCTAGGTCGTCTGCTAGACATGTAATATAAAAGGCCTGAATTAATATACATGCAATATAAATTGGCCAATGTATATTACTTGCAAATTATCTCCACCGATGTATGTTACATGTAATATATCGTTCTCGCGCTCGCAGGCCAAAAGTCACACGTAATATGTTTTCGATGGTGAAAACATAATACTTGTAACATAAGAGACGTTTACAATATACTTGTAATACATCTCCGTCAATGTAAGTTACATGTGAATTATCTCTACTGAAGTAAATTACATGTAGTATAAGTGTAAAATAATTCAAATATCTCCAGCAACTGAGGGCCCATGCTGAACACCTTCTGCAAACCCGCACAGCATACTCAGATATTTGCCGGGTCCGACCCCAGCCTGAACGGGGTCCGACCCCAGATTTCTGTCGGGTCGGACCCTTCCTTTCTCCCTCCACGTCGGCGTAGTTGCCCGACGTGGGGGGAAAATAACTTTGCTCGACGTGGGGGGAGAATGCAGAGGCTGTGACGTCATCAATTTGCAATTCCACGCTTCGGATCGCTCCGCCTTAGCTACCCAATAACTATGTTGAGTTACTAAATGGTACGCTAGCGTTTCTAAAGCTTCCCCCTTCTCTTCCATCAACCAAACCACCTTTTCCTCTTCGCACTGCCGTGCTGGACTCTCTTTCGTTGTTCTGCTTCGCACCAGCGTCTGCTCTTCCTCTTGGTGCTCCTCCTCGTCCTATCCTTTCCGCTGCTTTGATCTGCTTCCAGTTCCCCTTATTCGATGAATTATTAGCTACCTAGGCTTTCAACTCATTTAAGCTCTCCTATGAAGTTTTCTCCTCATGCTCTTGCACCCCCATCTCTTTTCTTCCTCAAGAAATTATCAATCAACAGATCTTCATAACAGATCACATAGAAAACACTTAATAGAGCAACAGGAACACAGATTTGATAATCACATCTATTTTGTGCGTCACCCCTCAGAAAATCATTCCATAACAAACACTTAACAATTACACAGGGTCCAAAACAAGCAACTAAAGGAAAAGGAGCACTAAATTTACCAGCAGATGTACCTTTCAATAACAGAGCACATAAAAACTCCTGATAGTCTCGTGTGGAACGAAATATATCAACAGATTTACTTTTTCAATATGAAAAACCACTGAAGATATCGAGAATGGGAGGACGGATGTCCAGAAGAAAAGTAGATAATAGGCTGAATTAAAGATTGAAGCACTCATAGGCTCAAACAATGAAAACATTTCGCAAGTCATAGGTTCTGCTCCATTAACTGTACTATACGACGCAAAAGAACATCTTGAAACAAGCCGGTCTGCATTTGTCTGCGCACATTAGCTGGAAATTGATGCAGTGAACATCAAACCTAAACAAGATAGAACTCAGAAATTAGATAGTCACGTTTCATAACCGCAATGGTGGTATTACCATCCTGACCATTCTGAATAACACCGATTGGTGTATGAGGAGATTTCTCATCGTCAAAACCAATGCCCCACGCACCAGGACCATTGATATCGTGTTCCCCATCAAATGTGCACATGTAAGGATATAACTGCTTCTGGAATAAAAAGGCATGAGGTCTGTAAACACATTTTCTGTCGTCTCATTCACCGGTGCGCATTTTCCGTCATTGTCATGAGTCCTGCGCTCATTTACCAGCGCTCGCCGCACTCCCAGTTGAGTCTCCTGTATTTTCCCCGGCGCTTGGCGCATTCCCACTTTGATATCGCACACTTTCCCCGGAGCTCAGCGCACTCTCAGTTGAATTCGGCACAAATTTCCCGGCGCTTGACGCGCTCCCAGTTGAGTCTCCTATTCTGCTCAACTTGTTAGTAGAATGTTGCTAAAGCTGCCGTATTGCCCACTCTCGAGATGTGTGGTATTTTCTCTCAAAGCAGTGTTCTCGATAAGGAATGTGTTTCAGTTTCCACTAGAAGCGGGTAGTGTAGGGGCACACTGTAACGTTGACGTCGAAAGAACGCATGAAAACGAGCCAAGAAGAGCCCCAAAAGAGCCCGAAGTTGCCACTTCGAGCGCAAGGCAAACCCCAAAGCGCAATTCCGGCCCTCCGATGCGAACGAATGAACACTCGAGATCGTGAGATGAGCAAAGGTTTCGGATCAATAGCTTCGTTCTTCCCTTTATTCTCAACTTCTCTCAGGTCAGCTCGCATACATCGGCTGCAAAGACGGAAGTTACAAGCCTCGGACAACTCGTCCACCATGCTTCCCTAGCTGAATTTTTGAGGGGCCATAACTCTGTTCCCAGAAGGTCTTGTACGATTCCAGAGACATCATTAGAATCAGCTTGGGACCATTTTCAAGATAGGGGGGAAACAGAAAAACGATTCATTACGTGAACACTGCCTTTAGGCATACGTTCGCATATCCAAACACCTCCAACTGAACTTTCCTGAGAAAAAGGTGGAAGTTTGGAAACTTCACAGTAAAATAATGTTTCCTAAGCTATAGCGTAGTTGTGAGGTTGCTGGAGTTCGATTACGCCTATTTTTGGTATTCGGGGTAAAAGAAAGGAAAATACTACAACTCATTAGACGTGCGCATCAATTTGCGAATCACTGCGAGTGCTGCTAATTTGAGATGACAGGTAGAATTTAGTAGTATGTTTTCGAATAAATTTCAATGAATGTCAGTGAAGGTGATTTAGTAAGTTTCTGTAAATATTTTCCGTGAATTTCTGTATGAGGTTGTTGCGTAAGAATTTATGTATGAAATTCCGGAGAGATCATTTTAAAGGCACAGTCGAACCCCAGAATTGAATTTTCGTTTTTCTGCTTATCTTGGGGGAACTTTTACACTGATCGCAATATTTTCTCCAAAATCGCTCAAAACTCACTACGAACGGATTTATGATCCCTCGAAGATTCTAAATTTGAACGGTGAGAAGTTCACGGACGAGTTGTCTCGAGCCTGTTTTTTCTCGTTATTCGCAGCTATCGTTTTGAAGCAGATCGAAAAATAAAGTCAGACCGAAAACAAATGGAAGAACATAGATTTGGAGCAAAATCGATCGCGCTTCTCTTCAGTATTGAGACCGGAAATTTGTCGGTCTGCGTTTCCCATTTTTTCTTCCATGGGGGCGGGATCGACTTTTTCCTACATAGCTTTTTCTCGATTATTTGAGCGAATTGAGATTTCGCGCTTGGCAGGCTTGGACTGTGCTATAAGCTCTTTTGTGTTTTGGAATAAATATTGTATACACTGATCGTTTTAGAAAGTGTATCCTCTGGTTCGAGCATGATTTACTCTGTTCCCTCGCGCGCCTGTGCGGATCAAGGGTAGAGACAGCGAGAAATTGTGGGGAGAAGGAGACGCAGCGTACGCACGCAGACGCACGCGACGAACGGACATAAATCACACCCGGAAAGAGAGGATACTCGTGGTAGTTAGGTAGGAGGGGCATTGAAGCGCATATAGGCCGCGATTACGAGGGTTTCAAGCGCAACCAGGGGTGGCGAGAGCTGAAAATTTTGCGTTCAAAACGTAAAACTAGGAGCAGCATAAGTCGCGCGAACGTGGCGTTTGAAATCCAAAGCTGGGAGCAGCATATGTCGCGAGATGTGGCGTGGAAACCGAAGCTGGGAGCAGCGGATGTCGCGTGAACTGAAGTTTCAAACGCAAAACTTGCACCAGCATATGCTGTGGTGGTTCCGCCCCCTAACGCCCACTTTTGCAGCAGCTAGGGAACGGCCTTGGCCTAGAAACCCCCATGATGAGTCCTAGCAGCTCAGTGATCATGCGAGACGGTGTTTGATTTTAGACGATTTTCTCACTGAATTCGAGAGGGTGTTAGCTACCAGTTTGTCAGAATCTCTTGGAAATTCTAAATCATTTTCTAGAATTATTAAAATCTTTAATTTTATGGCGGGAGGGGCGCACTTTGTTTAATCTAAGAAGTGAAGCATTAAAACGTCAATAGGCTCTATTAATGACTGCAACTCGCCTGATAGCGTGTCTCGTGAGCTAAAACTTCGGCTACAGTCTAAAATATTGCTACTGCATCGTTATTTATAGAGAATTTCTTCACATGTACAGGCTATAAAACGGCGAAATTCACATGGTTCCTAAGCGTGCTAGTGCGGAGCGGAGGTTAGAGACAGTGAGAGAGCAGAGGACAGACGGAGGCTGAGGCATCGCGCGCGCCGCTCGCGCCTCAAGTGGTGTGAATTACGAAGTTTTATAGAGGGTACTGCTGTAGAGCTGGTATTAATTCCTTTGACCTTTTCCTTCGAATTACATATCTTCGTTATTCAACATTGTCAGGAGCTTTTACTTCATTAAAACACCCCACTATTCTTTTATTTGTGACCCAAAATTTTCACGTCCCCCCCCCCTCAAAAAAAATTCAAATTTTTGAAAATTCTTATGTATCGTTGGTGTCTCACGGAGAGATCGACGTGCTGAGCAGTTGGGCACGAAATCGTTCGATCAACAGCCACTATCCCTTCGTTTTCCCGCGCGCAATTTTCCCCGCGAAGCAGCGTCGCGGCGATTCCTCATCCAGTGATTGACGATACCCCCCGTTGCAACACCCGCCTGACCCTGTGGCCAGGTGCATCGCGCCATAGTGCGCTGCGATAGCACCAACTTTCAACAGTAATTTCTTCCGTGGAAACTGACTTTTATGAAAACAGCACACCTACCCAGAGTCAGAGTTCCAACGCAACCATCACAGTTGGAAGCGTACAGCGAATAACGCGCCCCATATAGGAATGTTGACCGCTTGCGAATCTTCTCGGTTTCTGCTCCTCTAAAAAATAGCCTTCAGATTTGATTTTTTTCAGATCATCTGTAGCTCGGTGAAGTGGGGAGGAAAGCGGAGAAGTTAGATGAGGAATGAGAGAAAGAGGGAGAAGAGAACAGTGCAAATACGAACGGACGAGTTCCGACACTGCTTGGGTGACGGCACGCTGCCGTAATCAGGTCACCCATCTGACGGCAGAAATGATATTTATTCCAAAAAAAGCCATGGCTGGCATCTTTTCACTTTGCCACGGCCCAAATCAACTTCGCCTAAGGCCTCCAAAAAAAGTTTGGACGGAAAAACCAAACTTGGGTGCATTGGCCTTGCCCATGTGCGCACGTTAAACACCAGTATCGACTGTGTGGATTGCAGACGCAACCAGAAGGTTTCGGACGGACTCATTGGGTGGATTTCCTGCAATTTTCTGGTTTAGTTCGGTGCGTATCGACTCAGTCGATAGACCAGCTCTGACGGGGATCCCAGAAAAATCACTACGAAATGAATCTCGGAGTACATCATATCTATTTTCATCAGTGCTAAACACATGTAATGCCTTATTGTCAATATTCCATAACGATTTTTTCACCCTATTTGGACGACTTACCCGAAGCATCTTTCATAGTCCTCACCGCAAGCGCGGCATGCGTGGAACGGGCGGTGAACTATGAAACTTTTACCCGCCCGAGACGCGCGTGCCGCCCATCCAGCTCCGCCATACGGGCGCCGCCTAAACCACAACAGCGGTTCCACCATTTGAATCACTGCTCTCTCCTCAGTTTACGTCCTCTCCGACATAAATAATCCTGGGATCATCCTACGATACTATATTGAGAAATGCAAGACAGTAATGTCCGTGAAGTTGAGGCCCAACTTTAGCCACACCGCCATGGCGGTGCCTCCGGAGTTTTCATTGTTGATTCCCGTTCGTGCCGCGCTGTGTGAAGTTTCAAAGTCCTACGCCCGTCCCGTGCGTCACGCGCGTCCAGGGGAGAGATGGATTCGGAATTCTTCTAGAATAGAAGACCTCTAGAAAAGTTAATCGAGAATTTTTCATCGCGCAAGAGCTCTGGAATCATTTTGTCTCTTCCGAACACACTAGACTAGTTCACGTGATCAACTGCTCTGAGAGTTTTGGCCGAGGAATAGCCGCGAAATAACCGCGAAATGCCTGCTGGACGCTTATTACCCGGGGAACAGCCGCGAATTAGCCGCTGAATAATGCTGGCCGCGAAATAGTTTTCGCCGCAAAATAGCCACGAAATAGCCGCCGAATATGTGGTGTGCTTGGATCCAGTTCAGTTTAGCTTAGTTGAGCTTACTCTGAGAGTTTTGGCCGCGAAATAGCCGGTAAATAGCCCACCAGGCTCCTTAGCGGCTCCTGGTGGGCTATTTCGCGGTTATTTCTAGGCTTTTCACGGAACGGACAAGAAGTAGCCGAGAAATAGCCGAGATATAACCGAGAAATACTCGGAAGTAAACAAAATTAACCAAGACGCAACCATCGCCAGCTCGCGGAGCCACCATCTGGGGCTGCCAGCGCTTGGGCGGGGCCTCCAGAAGCTGAACGAGGTCCAAGTACCTCAAATTCGGGTAATTGAACCGACGGAGGTGCTGACATCTGAATCATGCCTCTGGAATGCTCCGAATATCTCCCGGGAGAGCATTATTTCTCGGCTAGTTCGCGGCGAGCATTATTTGGCGGCTATCTAGCGGCTATTACGCGGCAAGCAGAAATTTCTCGACTATTTCTCGGGCAAAACTCTCAGAGTAGTTCATTTATGTGCGGTCTATGCGATGGCAAACTTCCTAATGCTGCTGAGCCGTGCCCTACTGCGGAATGCTATAGGTAAAATTGAGTTTCTTGATCACCCATTATTACTGTATCTCCTTACATGGGCGTATTCTTGTAGGCGAACATCAACCATTGCAGAACGGTGCTTTATAGCAACATACGACGTACTGAGTCAGCCTCTTCGAACTCTTCGCTACACAATTTGATGGGGTTTGAAGCATTATGGATTTATCCACAATGGGATGCTCATAAGCTCGGATGATAGCAGGATATCGGCGTATTTTATAGTTTGCACGCCTCATGTTTCCCTTATTCTCTCCTCTAACTCCGAAACCATTTCTTCTCCTCTGAGAGGTTTTCCGGAGAAATAGCTGAGAAATGTCTGCTTGCGGCGTAATAGCCGCTAAATCGCCGCCAAATAATGCTCGACTGGAAATACCCGCGAAATAGTCGTCAAATAATGCTCGCCGCGAAACAGCCGAGAAATATTGCTCTCCCGGTAGATATACGGAGCATTCCAGGGCAAGATTCAGATGTCAGCACCTCCATCGGTTCAATTACCCAAGTTTGAGGTTTTGGACCTCGTTCAGCCTCTGGAGGGCCCGCCCAAGCGCTGGCGGCCCCAGATGGTGGCTCGGCGAGCCGACGACGGTTGCGTCTAAGTCAATTTTGTTGACTTCTGAGTATTTCTCGGTTATATCTCAGCTATTTCTCGGGTACTTCTTGTCCGTTCCCTGAAAGACCGAGAAATAGCCGCGAAATAACCCTCAAGAAGCCGCTGCGGATCCTGGTGGGCTATCCATCGGCTATTTCCCGGCAACTGGTGCTCTTCACGCAGCCGCCAATCTCGAATAGAGGCGGCGAATTTCTATTGCAGGTCTTACCTTCATTTACCGTTATAGACAACGATACCGTCAATCATAACTGTTGTCATGTGTTCCGTAAGAAGACGTCCAAAGCCAATATAGAGGTCTCTTTGCGTCTGTTTCCCAAACTCACGAATAAAGCCAAACATCAGAAGACATTTCTGGTTGAATCGCAACACAAGGCTTATATCCACCAAGGCTAGGGCTGTGCGAAAATCTTTTCCATAATTTTCGGAAACGGAAGAAAAATGGTCAAAACACAGGAAGCGGAAACGGATCAGACCAAAAAGATTGTGGATTTTCTCATTTCCACGTTTCGTCGCTGCTCATAGCTTGCAGATCCCATTTGATAGCCTACGGTTATAATCAGATGTAAACAGATGTGAACATGATAAAATGTATGAAGTAAGGTGCAAAATTAGTTGGGGGGGGCACTCAGGGTTCCATTAAAAAATGAATGGTACCACTTTCAGAAATCGAAGTAGTCCGAGAAAACTTTCCATGGGAGTTTCCATGAAAACAATGACTTATAATGCTATCAGGCATCCGATATCAGCAGAAATTTTCTTTTGTATGCATGAATCATTTCATTTTTTCGAGTGGCCCCCTTAACTAAATTTGCATCAGAGGTAATCGTAGGGTCCGTACCTTGTCTGGAAACTGAATGTGAAACCATCAATATCGACAATGGCTCGAATCTTCATTATATGCATGCCAAATTCGACAGATAACCCCATGTTCCACTGACTCTGAGACTTTTGGCCGCGAAATAGCCGAGAAATAGCTCACCAAGAGCCGCTGTGGAGACTGGTGGGCTATTTCGCGGCTATATCTCGGCCACAACTCTCAGAGTGAGCGGTCGTTCGAACCAAAAAAGTTGCGATTTCAATTGTATACTCTAGTGGGCTGCCTATACTTAAGAAGTACCAAGGATTTTTCCAAGCAAAGCTGCAAAGCAAAAAAAAAACTATGCAGCTTAGGCTTATTATCGCCGAGGGATTCTCCACAACTCGGTAAAGCTTTTCAACAATAGATAAACTCTATTCCCCAAATAAAAACTCTGAAGAGAACCTAATTTCTGTCAATTCCGAAGTTCATGCAGGCTTTTCCTCCCGGAATTAAACCACCGTTTTCCCCCAAATAGAGATGAGGGAAACAAGAATACGAGGAGAAAAATTTAAAGAAACATGTATATCAAACGAAGATGAGTAAAACAAGAATATGAGCTTCTATATAAAAACGCGAGCCATCAAAGAGTGTTGATAATAATGATGACGTGGCTCGGTGAATTGTGACGTGCAATGACGAGGAGAAACAGATCGATCGCGGTGAGGTCTCCAGGGGGGCGAATAAGAGTTCGAACCTACGGCTGGGAGTTTGAACGGAAGTAGTCGGGACCTACGCCGACGTCGAGCGTTTCGCCCCTCGAGCGTTCGAACGCTGTTCCGATTGCTATTAGGCTGGGGACGGACCCGTGGAGTGCCTGAGATACGGGCCGCCTCATACCTTAGCCATGAGCGCAGGCCATTGCATTGACTTTCGACGGGGTGGTCACTCGCCCTGGCCGAGTCGTTGATCTCTCGCTCCTCATGATCCGTTTTAATCGTGTGGAGGATTAGAGGGAGCGACATACAATAATTTTTGAGCAAGCTTTAGACCACTGCTTCTGGTATGAAGCTGCGGGATCCAAGCTTGCAGCTTCAATCATGAAGCAGCAACTCAGATATTTGCCGGGTCCGACCCCAGCCTGAACGGGGTCCGACCCCAGATTTCTGTCGGGTCGGACCCTTCCTTTCTCCCTCCACGTCGGCGTAGTTGCCCGACGTGGGGGGAAAATAACTTTGCCCGACGTGGGGGGAAAATGCAGGTTTTGCCGGACGTGAGGGGGGGGGGCGAATGTAGAGGCTGTAACGTCATCAATCTGCAATTCCACGCTTCGGATCGCTCCGCCTTAGCTACCTAATAACTACGTTTAGTAACTAAATGGGACGCGAGGATTTCCTTAGCTTTCCCCCTACTCATTCATCAACCAAACCACCCTTTTCTCTTCGTCCTGCCCTCCTGGCCTCTTTTTCGTTGTGCTGCTTCCCACCAGCGTCTGCTCTTTCTCATCGCGTCCTTCCCACTGCTTTGATCTGCTTCCAGTTCGCCTTATTCGATGAATTATTAATCGTTTTGGCCCCCACTTGTCCAATATAATTCACCCACACTTTCGTATCGTTTCAGCTCATCTATACAGTTTTCCCATCACGTTCTTTCCACCCCCATCTCCTCTCTACCGTAAGAAATAATCAATTAACAACATTTATCAACAGATGTTCATAACAAAACACATAAAAACAACCACTCGCAGGAACCCAGATTTCATAAACAGATCTATTCTTGCGCCTGCTAGCAAAAAATCAATACATAACAGACACTTAATAATAATTCACAGGGTCCAAAAGACTAAAAAAAGCACTGAAATCTATCAGCAGAGCAATCACACGGCACACAAAAATGACACCCGAAGGTCTCGCAGGAATACGAAACCTATTTACAGACCTTTTTCGAGACAGCACACTGACGTTTTTCTCTAGAATTCAGGAAAATATATCCGAATTCTTTAGGGCTCTTAGCCTTCAACATCACCAATGAATTTTTCCAGAGTATTCGATATTTCGATGGAAAACCCTTGTGATGTACCGCTGGGAGACCGAGAAAAAGTTCAGATATGCTATACTGCAAAAAAACTATTCAAAAAATCCTAAGCTCCCAACTATACAGACATAACCATATTTACGAGATCACATTCACACTGATTCGGAAACTATGCTTTCCCACGTAAAGCGTTAGAGGCAGCTGCAGGCAACGTTTTCCTTTTCTGCAAAAATCATATGATTGCGAAAAATGATAATTCAGATGAATTGCCATGTTCCAGAACGCATACCGGTTTCGGCAGAAGCTGGTTCTTCGAATTCTCCCTGTATTGCCTTAGATCGTTCCTAAAAGTCATTTCTTTACCCAACACAAAAATATTCTATCATTGAGTGGAATTGCCTGGTTCGTGTGTGCGTTTGTATGAGTAAGTTAATGTATATGACCTTTTACTCGGCATGAATTCAAGGCGCACAATTCCACGGGTCTGGAATGCAAGTGCGGTCAGGGCCGGGATGAAGGCGCGGGAAGTCAGAAGAAGGGCGCAACACTTCCCAGGGGTGCACAGAACCCGTTACAAGGATGCTGGGCTCTGAAAGAGTGCGCGGTTTGCTCTCAAAGGTGAGCAGTATCCCTCCAAAGCGAAAGACGTCGTAGAACGTGAGCAGGAACCCAGGAGAGGTGTGCAGGACGTCGAGAAAAAAGCTGCTGGACTTCATACATGGTGTGCGTGACATCTGGTCACATCGGTAGGGAACCGTATGAAACAATAACCCCTTTTTATGTTTTCTCCCCGTTTACCACTCATTTCGATCGAGTAGATCATTCACTAACTTCTCCAGCTTTAGTTCATAAACAATCGAATTTTGAGTTAATCAAAACTGCCTCAACGAAAGCAAAAGCCTCCTTCTAATTCATTCAGAAATTAGACTGGCAACGTTTCCGTTGGTTACGGAAACGTTACTTAAAATATATGCACTCTATCGTAGAATCACTTGCTTTATTAAAATCGAGTAAAACTTCTATGATTCCCACTACCCCCTTTTTATAGTGATTAGTGATGAGGAATTGTTCTTCAAAATGTTTGAAAAGCGTAGAACAGAAAGGTCGTTTTGAAAAGCGGAAATCGGAAAGGCAAAAACTGGAATTTAGCACAGCCTGGAACAGTTATAATCAGGGATATACAAAAAAAAACGTTTTTGGAAACAGAGACAAATCTCAAAAAACAGGCAGATAACAGAAAATTTTAGTCGTCCGAGTGAAAATTGAAATTTTTTAAAATTTTCAGCTTCCGAATGGAGCTGATCGGTTTCAACCTAGTGCGCCCTCCACGTCACATTCCAACCTCCTGAATGGTCTTATAACCAGAAATAATAAAATTTCAATTTCCCCACAATTGAATACAATAACCCCAAAAATATATATTAAAGATATACTATTACCTGCATTTGGTGCACTCCATAGAAATGGTAAAGAGGTGGTGCCGAGATCACGACCATATTGAGGTAGAAGAAAGCGCTGCTTCTGGCTGAGTTCGCAGGGTAATATAGCTAGACAGAAAGACCTCCTTCGTGAATTTGTTCATGAGTTACCTGAAAGAGCTCATAAAGAGCATCCACACTCGAAAAAAAAACAGCTCAACACGGAGGGACACAGGAGAAATGAGAATGATTTTAGTCGCGCGGCGTCACCCACGCAGGCGAACAGGAAAAGAACATGATAAACACGAATGGACGAATTTGGACGCTTCTTTGGTGACGTCGCGCTACCGAAATCATTCGTGTAAAATAAAAGGCTTCTGCCGCGACTGCAGATCAAGTCACCCATCAGAAGTCAGCCATAATATTAATGCAAAAAAGCCATGGCTAGGATACCTTCTATACTTGGGCAAAACTGTAAAAATTTTCGAATTTCGAGTTTTCGAATATATTCGAAAATCATTTTTTTTCGAATTTAAAATTTTCGAATAAACTAGAAAATGGTAGTTTTCAGAATTCGAATTTTCGAGTATACTCGAAAATCAAAATTTTCGAATTTTCGAATAATTTTTTCTATTTTCCGGATAAATTTTCTCGAATTCACAAATGATAGTCTGATTCTAAAAATTAGTTTTGAGCTGTCATTTACTGTACTATCACTTTGTGGAAATATTCATCGGCCTACCACAATGCTAGGCGCTATTCATAGTGACGCGTGACGCGTCGCTATGAATAGCGCGTGACGCGCGGACGTGGCGTTGATGTGTTGATAGCCGGACGCCACGCCCGCGCGCGTGACGCCCGCTCCGCCATGGTGGCGGCCGTAACAAGTTTTTTGTTATTTTCATTATTAATCCGTCTTCAAATTCATTTTGTTTAATAATAACTAATTTTAGTGCTATCTTCTGCTTTAGATTAGATTAGATTTATTACGACATTTAGGACATCGTGAGAAAAAAGGGGAGCAAAATTACAATAATCCTGCGATACTACAAGAAGGGCACGTGGAATGCAACAAGGAGATGCTAAATGGAGAAAAAAATCTTGAATTTTTTTTTGCTCTCAAGGAAACCTGTTGAACACGCATCACTAACTGCTGAGCAACTTGGCTTCAGCAAAACGTTTAAAACACGACAATGTGTTCATATGTGCAGTGTTCTGCATCAACTGGCTGTAAACTTTAGCTGCTCTATTAGCGAAAGCATGAGCAGCTCGGGCTGTGAAAACCTTATACTGCTCTCCTCTCGTTCTAGTTCGTCTTAGATGGAAAAATTGTTGGAAACCAATCCTAACTCTTCCGTTTATCAATTTGTAGACCATACAAGCATCAAAAACTTTCCTTCTTGATTCTAACGAAGGCAAGTTGAAACACCTATTCCGAAAATGGGATCTCGGAATTCTGTTATACAGAAATCCATTTTTCCTGATCAACAGCATTCTAGTGAAGCTATTCTGGCCTTTTTCGAGCTTCAAGATATCTCTTCTATTACAAGGGTTGAAAACAGCTGTTCCACACTCCACTAACGGCCGAATTTAGGTTTCATATGCTCTCAAAAGGACGTCGGTGTTGTCTGTAGAAAGTGCCTTGAACAAATAAAATGTACGAAGGTGGACCTTGCTTAGGATATTCTGAATATGACCGGAGAAGTCCAGCTTGTGATCATACAAGAAGCCCAAATCTCTCACTGATCTCGTCGGAACAACGATGTTGCCTTCTACGGAATAATTGGAAACCACCTCAGATTTACCCAACCGCAGATAGGTTGTCTTGTGCGGAGCCAGGGGTAACTGCCATTCCCTAGACCATTGAGATATAATGTCAATTGCAATTTGGAGTTCCAAACAATCTGAAGACGTATCAATTTTTCTATAAAGCTTTAGGTCGTCCGCGTATTTCTCGCACCCAACGTTAACTGCAGCGAAATCAGAAGGCAAGTCAGCGATGAAAATATTGAACGAGTCAGGTGAGAGTTCACCTCCTTCAGGAACACCGCTTATTGCTGGCTGAATAGTGAAAAATGCTGACCCAACCTTGACCTGGAATGTTCGATCGGTTAAATATGCTTTGACCCATCTAATTACTACTAGGTGGAATTACAGCTCCGTGATCTTGTGCAATAGTTTTTGGTGACAGACCCGGTCAAATGCTTTAGCGAAGTCAAAATATATTACAGCACAAGCCCCCTTCTCATCGAGAATCCTAGCCCAACTGTTAACACATTCCAACAGATTCGTTTCAACGGACCTACCGTTGACGAACCCATGTTGTGATCCTGGAATTATGTTATTGTTGTCCAAGTGAAAGACAATGTGCTTTTTCAATTTTTTTTTTCAAAAAGCCTACAAAATATAGAAGTAATGCTCACAGGCCTATAGTTTCCTGGGTCGCTAGATGGTTCTTTCTTCAAGATAGGAGTCACAAAAGAGTGCCTCCACCGAGAAGGCACTTCACCAAACATCAGTGACTGGTTGAAGATGTAAGCTAATGGATTTGCGATGGCCAAAGCTGTGCCTCTAATGAAAACCCAAGGTATCAAATCAGGTGTAACTGAGAAAGATCTTGGCCATTTCTGCAATGCTTCGTAAATTTCATGAGACTGAAACCATGGGATTGATTCCATTGGGGTAGTAATATCAGGTTGAAAATCTGATAAGCGCCCGTCGTCCATCAGATATACGTTTGCAAAGTGTCTCGCTAAAACTTCAGCTTTGTCGGCTTCAGTTACAGATATTCGGCTCTCATATCTAAGACAACCAGTACCATTTCTTTCTGAGAGCTTGGAGTTCACGTATCTGAAGAAAGCAATTTTATTGTTAGACTCAATTATTCTTTTTCTACGCTTCTGTTGAACTTTTTAGTTCTTTGTGAAATTTACCCGCAAAGTCAATGTACTCCAGCCCAATAGCCAGAAGATTTGGCGTAATTATAAAGACGATCTCTATGCTCTAACATTTTTCTCCAGGTGTGCAGGAAAGATTACCCAGCTTTGCATGAACTGGAACCCAAGGAGCATATCTATCCAAAGCATATTGTAAAATCTCAATGAACAATTCGTATCTGTCGCTTAGTGTTTCAAGAATTTCGAATGACGCTCGCCACCTAATGTTTCCTAAAAAACTGCAAGCTTTTTCGAAGCCACACTTGGAGAAGTTACGGCGAAAAACGAAAAAGCGGTTAGACTCCAATCCCGAAATGTGAAAAAACTATGCTATCATGATCACTGAGACCAATTGGAGGCTGGATTGATACATTGACACACCGACTAGGTTTCGAAGAAATTAGTAAGTCAAGAATGGAAGCCCCTCTAGTTGAACCTCTCACCAATTGCAATCATTCGTGACCTTTCAACATATTTATGAAAGGAGTTGAGGCGGAGGAGTTTGCGCGTAGCGTTTGCCAGCAAATATCTGGAACATTGAAATCTCCGACAATAACTATTCCGGGTATTCCGAGGTGACTAAATCACTTATCGCTTTGACAAGTTGCTCCGAGTTTGGCACAGTACAAGAAGGCATCCTATAAATAACCACAAACCGAACCGGGTCCCCATTGAAGTAAATATCCAAAGCAAGAATCTCATACCCATCTCTAACAGATTCCGAGAGGAGAACAGAATGCGGAAAGGTGTTTCTCACGAAGATAGCTACCCCACCGCCTTTGCGACGGGCACGATCGCAGCGAATAATAGTATAGCCATTTAGCCAATTTCCAAGCATAGTCGAAATGAGGTGTTGGCTTTTAAGCCAGATTTCGGAGAAGGCAAAAATATCAAAACAAGAACTAAGAACATTATCAACGTGGCTCGAATTACTTGCCAAGGATCTTATATTAGCATATAGACATTGAATATTATGAGAACGCCCACTAGAACCTATGATAGTGATCGCATGTACAGTGTGAGAACCCCAAATCGGTCGTGGGGTGAATAGGCCAAGATGGTGCTTTGATAAAGTGTGCTTTCAAAGGTTGGTCATTGAAAAAAGAACTTATAATGAAATGATGATTGTGCATTTCGATTATTCGAAATTCAAAAATTTGAATATGCTCTTTAAAATATTCGAATTTTGAATGCTATTCGAAAGTTTGTTCTCGAAATATTCGAATTTCAAATAGTATTCGAAAGTCTGTTTTCGAAATATTCGAATTTCGAATATTATTCGAAACCGCTTCTAACGAAGTATTCGAATTTCGAATAGTATTCGAAATTCGAAAACCAAATTTTTCGAATTTCGAATTTTGAATGATTCGAATTTCGAAAAAACATTCGAATATTTTTCGAACAATATAATTCGGTCCGAAGTTTGAATAAGACCCAAATCAACTTTGCCTTCGTTGAATAAGACCCAAATCAACTTTGCCTAAGAAAAATCACTCCTAAAATGATCTCAGAGTCTATTATATCTATATGTATCACTACTAAACACCTATAAGGCCGATTTGTCAAAATTCTCTATAGGTTTTTCACCCTATTTTGAAGATTTAACTAAAGACTGGCGAGGCCTAGCGAAGCTTTCGCTCACAGAAACTTTTGCGTGAGCCAACTACCTGAGACGGATTAGTTTGTTAGAACGGTGGTGACTGACTTCCGTCTACCCGAAAGTTGCTGTAGGTATGGACTCTCCTGAGCAGAGCAGGGTGCCGTACATTTACAGCAGGCCGTGGGGGTATCAAAATGTGGGATCATAAAGCAAAACATAAGAAGCCAGCCGTAAATCGTCGGTCGCTACCGGCACAAAGTTCACAACCCCTTCTGTACTTCCTTCCCTTACGTCGCTACCCACTGCCCTTTCTTCCAATTTGTAAAGTTCACAAGCGATTTTTCTCGCTTTGCCGTCTCTATCATGATAAGGAAAAACGCATTCTCATATTATATGATGTTTCCCTAGTAGACCAACATCATGCCCTTGTTCTCAATGAATGAAATTAGTAGGTGGTTGTTTATGTTTTTGTGGTGCAGATTTTGATAAGCTCAGACTTGCAACATATATAAAACTGGTTTTTGGAAGTTAGGGATTCGAAATGACTGAGCGGTTGCAATGAGTGGCGAACAGAGGTGCGGAAGTGGAGCTGCTGTTTGTATCCTAAAACTGGCAAAAAAATGTCGCAGGAGTTCTGCGTCAATCTCAAAACGCGTCGCACGCTTCTCAAGATTCATGTTTTCCTATCTATTTCTTCTCCTAAAAAAGGTTAAGATTTAGCATTAAAAAAAATGAAAAACCTTTTTCCAAATTCTACACTCTTGGTGACGTCCTGCACACCCCACTGCACTCCTGCTAACTTTTGACGCCCTGCACACTCCAACTCCTTGAGACCTGCGCACTCTCTATGACGTCCTGCACACTCCCGTTAGGGTTTTTCACACTTTCTATGACGCCCTGCACGCTACCATTTGGGTCCTGCACACTTTCTATGACGTGCTGCACACTCCGATTAGGGTCCTGCACACTTTCTATGACGTCCTGCACACTCCGAATAAGGTCCTGCACTTTCTATGACGCCCTGCACACTCCCACTGGGGTCCTGCATATTCCTACTTAGGACCTGCGCACTTTCTGTGACGTCCTGCACACTCCTACTAGGGTCCTGCACACTTTCTATGACGTCCTGCACACTTCGAATGAGGTCCTGCACACTTTCTATGACGCCCTGCACACTCCCACTGGGGTCCTGCACATTCCTGCTTAGGACCTGCGCACTTTCTATGACGTCCTGCACACTTTCTATGACGCCCTGCACACTCCCACTGAGGTCCTGCACACTTTCTATGACGTCCTGCACACTTCCGCTGGGTCCTGCACATTCCTACTTAGGACTTGCGCACTTTCTTTGACGTCCTGCACACTCCGATTAGGGTCCTGCACACTTTTATGACGTCCTGCACACTCCGATTAGGGTCCTGCACACTTTCTATGACGCCCTGTACACTCTCACTGGGGTCCTGCACACTTTCTATGACGTCCTGCACACTTCCGCTGGGTCCTGCACATTCCTACTTGACCTGCGCACTTTCTATGGCGTCCTGCACACTCCGATTAGGGTCCTGCACACTTACTATGACGTCTTGCACACCCTCACTGGGGTCCTGCACACCTTTTATGACGCCCTGCATTTTTTGCATCGCTAGACTACTCGCAGACGTTATCATGACCCACGGCCAAAAGTGCGCTCCACGGACAAACTCGGTTGCCCCGAGGCAAGTAAGAGGCGACTCGGGCTGATTTTTTGGTAATCGATAAATGTCGCACCTACCTAAATGTTGGTACCATTTCATACAAGTTTTGATCGGCCATTCCTAAGATATCCGGGACACATGCACACATATACACACACACACACACATCGGGACATAACTGCTTTAGGTATAAGGATTTTGTATTCTTTTGGATAAGACGACACACTAGAGAGGTTTATTAAGGACTATCCTTCACACTAGAGCTGTGAAATGAATTAGACTTTTCCAAACACACTAGACTAGTTTGTGTGACCAAGCTAGCTGTCTGTCGAACCGAAAGGAGCGGCTTATTTCGTTGTACACCAGTTGGTTGCCTATTCTGAAAAAGTACCGGAAATTTTAAGCAAGAAAAGTTGATAAGCAAAAAAACCGTGCCGCCTATTTAGTATCGCTTCGCCTAGGGATATCATTCCTCACCTCGGTAAAGCTGATTAACAAGAGTTGAACTCTATCTCCCAAGTATAAACTCCTCCAAAAAAACACCAACTTTTGAGAATTTCAAGTTCACGCAAGGTCTCCCTCGTAGAATTGATTTGTCTTCCCCCCCCCCCCAGAAGATGAAATGGGGATGAGGAAAACAAGAATATCTGATTTGATTTGATTTATTACACGGTAGAACCGTGTGAAAGACAAACACAACAAAACGAAACACCAAAACGGCAAGTTAAAGATACTAAGAATAGAGAACAATCATAAAGCAAATAGAGGATAATTATAAAGCAAAAAATATGAGGGCAATTATAAAAAATACGAGCTAAGAAAAGGTGTTGATAAGAATGATGACGTGGATCGGTGAACTGTGGCGTGTAATGACGAGTAGAAACAGATCGATCGCGGTGAAGTCTGCAGGGGGCGAATGTGAGTGCGAACGGACGGCTGAGAGTTCGAACGGAAGTTGTCGGGACCTACGCCGACGTCGAGCGTTTCGCCCCTCGAGCGTTCGAACGCTGTTCCGATTGCTATTAAGCTGGGGTCGGACCCGTTGAGTGCCTGAGAAGCTTTAAGCTCCTGGGATGTCCAAAAGAGCTTAAAGCTCGCTGATTCGTACCTGAAGCGGTGGCCTGGAACTTGCAGCTCCAACCCTCAGAGCATCGAGCTTCAACTTGCAGCTCTCATTGAGCTACATGAAATATAAGTGTATTTACATGTAATATAAGTGTATTTTACATGTAATATAAGTGTATGCTACATGTAATATAAGTGTAGGTTACATGCGATATAAAGGTAATATACTTGAATGTCTCAAGTATATTACACTTTATATAACATGTAACATGTTTTCATTTTTCTGAGTATAGCTCGAACATTCAAGGAGGAAAAAGTCTGTGACCATCCACTCCTCTAAACGGATAGCCAGTATGCCTCGAAATCATGTCGTTCTTGGTGAACAAATTAGATGATCGATAAACCACACAGGCCTCAGGCTGATATGATTTGGACTACTGGAAATTGATCTCCTGGAAGTGACAATGAGGCTAAGACACTGTCCATACGTGGCGAGAGCGTGCGTTTACTCAAAATCGATGGTCGTTGTGAACACACGATTCGCTAGCCGCTCACAGGTGCTCCTTCTCGCGCACCCTTGCCAGCCCGCTCTCGCGCGCTTGCGCCAGCACCACGAAGCAAACGGCAAGTTTCGAGCTTACAGCTCCATCACTAAAGCAGGTGGCATTAAAACTGTAGCAAAACTACTTCCTTAAAGGCAGTGTTCACGATAATCTTCAATTTTGAGATTATTCGCTATATTGATTAGGTGGCCCCCGGGTGAAACTAAAATGACGTTGAAGCTGAGAAAAACGCACTAGAAGTGCTCGAAATACTTAAGTATCACCCCGCCTCTTAAGTATCACAGGAAGTGTTTGTTGCGACAATGAAATGTTTTGTGGACCCGTCTTTGCAATTCTCTACTATCTATTGATCCGTTCTTCCTTAGAGCCCTAACTAATCCCGTTTTGCCTGAAATATTCTTCCATTTTTGATTAGCTCCATTTTTTACCGGTGACGACCACCGTGAACATGTTCATCCAATCGGACAACTAGTCCATGCTTTGAAATAATGACACTGAAATCCGACGTTTTAATGCGTTTCTCGCCGTTTCTTCGTAATTTTAGTAATACCTGGGGGCCAACGCATTGTTTTATGTGGAAAACTCGGGGACGAAAATCATCGTGAACACTGCCTTTAACTGTAGCAAACTTTTCAATCGAATCGACACGAGGTAAGAGATGTTTCGTTGTATTAATTTGCGGGCACGGGATGCTCCGCCGTTGAGGAGCGTCGAGAGGCGCACAACAGCGGGAACGCTGGCTCTCGCGACGTATAGACGCTGCCTAAGAAATGTTGTGTTGGTAGAAAACAAGTATTGTACACTTGAGTCTAAGTATTCAAGTCAAAATCATGTTTTCCTTTATTAACTTGGACCTAGAATCCGAGACTGTCTTCAAGGTTCCAACCTCCGTTCGTCTGATACGTTTAATGGGTCAACATCCTATGATTAAGAAATGCACTGCATTTCTTCCCAGAGCAAGAGAGATCGAATAATGTACACTCGGGCTCATAACGCAATGCGATTATGAAACGCCCGTGCGTTGCTCTCATTTGAGATACCGAAATGTACGAACAGAACAAACAGGGATAGATGTTCCGGAGATTTTTTAGGTAACATCATAGAAAGCTCTGGAGAAATGTATCCTCATTACGATGTCACCAGCTGACCAAATAATTTTACGTATGCATATGTTAGCTTCAGAGAACATGCAAATCTCAGAATAAAAGGGAGGGAGGGATTGATAGCAACATTCAGCCGAACAGGGTATTGAAGTGTAAGTTCCTTGTTCCTCTTGCTGAGTTTCGAATCTTTTCAGTATGAGGGTCATTCTCCTCACTCTTCTTCTCGTCGTTTGCGTGAACAGCGGATTGCTTGATTCAGCAAAAGAATTTGGTGACAAGCTCAAGAATGCGTTCCTGAAGTTAAAAACGGTAAAATTAAACCAGGAGTTATCTACTGAAGAAGCGTCTCCATCAATGCTCTTTTAGACGCTTAACAGTACCAGCATCCTTCGTATTCGGGAGAAGTTTGATACGATGAAGGCGAAGATCAAGTCTAAGCTGACCTTATCACCGGAGAGAAAGGCTCAACTCGCAGAACTGTTCAAGGTGAAAGTCACAAGCGTCAGAATAAGCTCTGATGTCTCAACTAATGAATTGCATTTCAGAACTGGAAGCCTATCAAAAAGGATCATATTCAAGAAATTGGTGATTCGGTTGAAGAAATAAACATGAACAGTAAAATAGGAGAGTTCCTCTTCCAAAGCGATATCGTCCTCTCTGAGTAAGCAGAGTTAATGACACATCATAAAATATTCACGCACTCCTCTCCTTATTCCAGGGAGCAGGCTGATGAAATGGTAGCTGATGTCGAAGAAAGTGACAGTAACCGTACCAAAAGACAAGCCTACCGCGACGCTAGGTATCCGAAAACGCTGTGGTCAAAGGGTGTCAATTTCTTCTTCGACCCTAGCGCGAGTGAGTCCCGGCGAATGTATCCATTTCCATTTCAACTCCAGCCTCTAATATTTATTATGGCCAGTTTAGGCCAGAAAGTGCGAGACGTTTTCAAAAAAGGAGCTCAGCAGTGGATGAAGGACACATGTATCGATTTCTTAGAGAGTAACAACGGTATGAAAGGAGGACCACTTGAACCTTATAGGAATAATTTTTAACGCTCTGTTGCAGCACCGGACAGAATCAGAGTTTTCAAAGAAAGCGGTTGCTGGTCTTACGTTGGTAGACTTGGTGGGCAACAGGATCTGTCACTAGGCGATGGCTGTGAATCGGTAAACACAACGACAAAAGAATGTAAAGAACTTTGCCTATAACATTTTATTTGCAGGTCGGAACTGCTGCACACGAACTCGGTCACGCGCTCGGATTCTACCACACTCAATCGAGACACGATCGTGACCGTTACATGACACTTGCAGAGCAGAACGTCAAGGTATTTGTGTGGAAGTAGTCGTTTTCGGTTGAAGAACTCACTGTGCACATGTGGCGTGCTTCAAAATTGTGCCAGCGAATTGTTGCTTAACACTTGAATGAGATCGGCGTATTTTGTCCCCGTCGTGCGATGGAACCATTGTAGAAGTTTTGATTGCAGCCCGATTGGTTGGACCAATTCACGAAACAAACGCCGGCCACCAATGAAAACTACGGTATACCATACGATTTTGGTAATATAATGCATTACGGATCAAGCAGGTTAGGTTTTCCTATGTCAGTATGAGATGGTGGTCATGAAACAAAGAATTTAGCGCCACTGCTAACAAGAAACCGACAATGGTTCCTCACGATATGAAGTACATTGAGACACTTGGATCATCAATAATTTCTTTCTACGAGTTGCTCATGCTCAATAAACACTATGGATGTTTAGGTACGTTTCGCTCTGCGAACTTACGTTAAAACCACCTTAATAATGAGGTAGAGTAAACGGGCAGCTCTACCTAGTTGAGAAGAAGGAAATCTGCGAAGAGTTTCCATGACATGCATTTTCAAGAGAAATGCCAAGGCCGCCCGAATAATTGCAAAAATGGTGGATTCCCGAATCCTCGTGACTGCTCGAAATGCGTTTGCCCAAGCGGATACGGAGGGAACAACTGCGATCAAAGGGTAAAATCTCCATCGTTTCAGCGTGTGAATTGCAACAAAAAAGATGCATTTTCAGCCTCCCGGATGCGGAAAAATTCTAGAGGCAACGACAACTCCTCAGCTCCTGACAGCCGTTGTTGGAACCAAAAGCTTAGGACAGACTGAGAGGGATGACTTCATGTTCTGCAATTATTGGATTGTGGTATGTCCTTGCCTGGCGATGGTGATCATGATCGCGCATTATAATCACTCTTGTCAAATACAATCTTCACGATGAAAGTTGCTGTCAACTCATAAGTTAAGGCACCGACTGGCTCAAGAATCGAAGTGAAGCTCAAGAGCTTTCCGAGGGGAATAGCCGTCGATGGCTGCACATACGCTGGTGTCGAAATTAAAACTCATGCAGATCAGCTCCTTACTGGTTACAGGTCAGTGGTGAAAAAGCATAAACCTTCCAACTAAGCTCGATATGTTCATAGGGTGAGGCGTTTAGGTTCTGTGCCCCTGAGGACGCAGGTGTCACCCTCACGTCAACGCATAATGTCGTCCCAGTCATAACATTCAACCGATTTTATGAGACGAAAACAGAGCTCGAGTACCGCATCGGTATCATTCCCTCACCAATAAGTGATGTAAGGTTACGGTGATTAAATGTCACAACTTGATGATTTCAGTTTCTTCCGGTGGCAAAGTGAACCCGATTCCCCGTCCACAGACTTCCTCCGGAGGTTCACTCCAGTCCAAGCGCCCTCGTCAGCCTCAGGGCTATTCCAGTGCATGCGCAGACACAAGCAGGTAGGGAAATACTATTTTGTTTGATATAATGCATTTCAAAATGAGTACTGTACCGTATTTAGATGTCCAGCAAAGAGACTTCCTGACGCCTGCAACAGTCCACTTTTCTCCGAGGAAATGTTGAGGAGGGAATGCGCTGCAACGTGTGGTCACTGTCGCCGATCCTAGACTGCGGGCGAAATTTAAGCGTCAATAAAACATTTGAATCACTTTTCTTCTATCTCATGTATGCTACTGCATTTCTTATCTGGGCTTGTTTAGCGCGCCAGTGTAGCGATGCATCTGTTCGTTGGAAGTGTTTCAAGTGAGGAGCAGATTTCTAAGATCTGCTACATAAAAGAGGACGTTTCGTGGTCCTTTAGGAATTGATTTTTAAAATTGGGGCAAACTTTCTGGCTTCCTTGACTCAATCGCCTGCCTCCGGCAGACGTGGTCAGTCCTCATCTTCCACGTGGTCTGCCACCCTAGTAGTCAACCGTGTCCATTCGTCACGGTCTTATTCTACAATTCGAAAACAATTTAGATATCTGTCGCTGTTCCACTTCCTGCGAAGTAAAACATATCGTCTTGATTGTGTTTCAATACCGAATGATTTTGAATCCTTCATCACCACCTCCGTCCGGAATTCACCTAAATCCATCCGGCCGTTTCCAGACAGAATGGGACGGAACTTAGAGCGTGTTGAGCAAGACAATCTGACAGCCTTTAAACTAACAATGAGAGTGCTTATTTGGATTATCCAGTAGTTCAAAACGAAAGATATTCCGAATAAGTGGGTCTCTGAAAAATCTCTAATCCGGGTTTGTAGCTGCTACTGAGATCTACGATGTTACGGCGGGTTTTCTCACATGGACAGAAAGAAAGGTGAGGGTACCCATCAGGAAATTTTTAGGTGTTCAGAATACCTGCTGCCCATTTATCTTTTTCTGGGGATGATTCGGTGTCCTGAATAACGAATTGGGGTCCAGTTCCTCGATATTCAAAGTGTAGGTTTTGGTAGGTATAATTCCATTTAGCAGGCGTAGCCCTCCTTGATGCTCTCGCAAATCGATAAATTCACCTCAAACTAATGCTCGGTACCCAAAGTAACTCCCAGAAAAGTTTTCAGCAGGATCCGAGACTTCGATGGAACTACCACATCCCCCGCGCCATCTACCGTAGTTTATCGGAAATTGATACAGGACCTTAAATTTGTGTTCTGCACCCCCAAATAATCTCTACAGGAAAGGTTCGAGGCGAATCTGTCGCAGCGCTTGGGAAATCATAAAACTCGCTATTCGCCCCAAAAAGTGGCACGGAAGGAGGCTTCGAACCAATCCAGTTTAAGTTTTAATAAAATCGAAAAATGGACCTGGCATTCGCATTTAGGACCCCGAATTACCCCTAAAAATGAGTTTTGAGCCAAATCCGACACATTTCTCCCGATCCCCCTTTCTGGCCGTATTTTTCTCGCCTGATAAAGGGCCTGACCCAACTGAGGAAACCCCTTCGTAACCCGATCCTTGAATCTTCAAAGCAGCTACAAACATAGAATTGGAAACACTCTTAGCAGTACACCTGATTCGAACATAATTCTTTGAAAATGGTTGGGTCAACCAATACTGCGTGCCTTGTCAGTATATGCCCAAACATTTGAAGCCGACCCTTCACTGAGGCTTGAGAATCACCTCCATCGTATCAAGCGTTGATGTATTACTTCGATTTCGTTTCAGAGTTTTCGTTATTACGCATCCGCGGCAAGAAATATCCGCGAGAAAACCTTAGGACCTACTTACTATACATCGACGTTTTGCCGCCGCTGTGTTCCGCTGCAGGTCTGCTAGTGGTCAATGTTGAAATCTCACCAATCGCAGACGCGCCGCGGAAACCAACGGCTGCGAAACGCCTATGTATAACTAAGGCCTTAATTGATTCCTCCTCGTGCAGGCCAACCTTTCCAACTACGTCCATCCAATGTAGCCAACTGATTTCGCAAAACTGCAAAAACAGGTTTTTCTGTTATCATACGTTATTAGGAACCATCCAAAATACAGGCCATAAAATGGTCAAATTCTCACCGTCGGCTGCGGGTCACACGCGCTCCGACTGGGATGGGTTCCGGCTGCCGCAGCCTCGATCAGCAGTTGAGGTGTTTTTTCTTTCGTTTTTCTGGTTTTGTTGATGCTATGTTTTCGTGTCCTTAAAGGCATCGTACGCGCTGAAATCCACTTTCCAGTTTTTATGCTCAATCCCTTCCTCGGGCCCCTGTGTGCGTACAACGAGCTTGGCTGCTCGAAAACGTACCATTGTGAGCATAGAGGAAGTGGAAAGTAAGGAATTCCGTCAAAAGGGGCCGGCCCTTCCATCAGTCATTTGGCACCTTCGCAATATTTTAGCAGAACGTCGTGTCGCTAAGTACAGGGCATGCCACTGTACGCTGACGCACCGTCGGACGAAATTGGCACTATCGACTGGAAAATTCTCGTCACACAACGAGCGAGGACGATGTGCAGATTGGCGTCCTCGGTGAATTGCTTCCAACGCTCCTCCAATGGACGAATTGTAGAACTGTTCCTCGCGCCCTCCGCGTAACTACCCGAGTCCATGCCGGCGCGAATTTCAAATGATTTTCAGAAGTTTTTAAACTTTTTTCTTGAAAAAGTTAACGTTTTGAGCGGGCTTTTCGTTACCTTTAATCACTATAGGAGGTTAACAACTCAAAAACGAAACATGGTTTTCAGCGCGTACGATGCCTTTAACGGTTAAGCAAACTCATTACGTAGCGGGCGATAAAATGGCCGGCGATGAGTCGCCAGTGAACGTACAACGGAACATTTGGCTGCTGGGGACCCGCGGGACCACAAAGGATGTGACCCCTTTGGACAGATTCGCGTTTTACTGTATTTCGCCAAAGAGAGCCGTTTCTTCTGCTCGTGCACCCGTTTCGCAAGTAACCCGAAGACTGTACCATGTAATATCGTCGAGTAGGGTTGTAGAGACTTTGTTACCAATAGGTACTGTAAATCACAACAAGTACGACAGTTGGCTAGCCGAACACTCAAGTTTTATGGAAACATCAGTCTGGGCAAAGGGTAGATAGCTCCCTCTGCGTACCAAGGAGTGAAAATTGAGTTGTAATGTGTATCATATCAGACAAACTATACTTCTAATAACATTGGTTGACCACAGTGGGGTCCTACAAAGACAGGGGAGGGCGACAAGTTTATTCCATAGCAATCAAGCAAACATCCGTATGACATTGGGATGGAAAGTCTGCTATGTAAACGATAAGTAGGATTGGTTATAGGACACTTCCCTGTGGTACGCTGCTCAAGATTGAGAATATTTCAGAAAAACATCCCAACTCGGACCTGAAGTGTTCGACCATTGAGAAAATTTGCGATGCACAGGACCACTGTAGGGTAGAACCCCAATAATTCAAAACTATGCATTGCTTTTCCAAGACTTACACGATCGAATGGTTTCTTAAAATCAAAGTGTCACAACGACGCTTTTGAGCAAACGACAGGGTCCAATCACTTAAACATTCGAGCAGAATTGGCTCCGCGATAGGCCCTTTGTTGATGAGCTCACACTGCTTCTGAGGAATTATAGCATCCTTTTCAAGATCATGCTCGAGAAGAGGTTTAAGTAGTTTTTCAAAAGTCGACAACGGTTGGATGTGATGCTCACCGATCTGTTGTTCTCGCAATTTAGACATTTTTAGTATTAGAGTGACAACACTGCACCCGGTGTTTATCAGGAATGTGCAGAATTTTCTGTTTCCTGCCCATTTTTTTCTGTAAAAATGGGCGAAAATCGGACAAAAAACAGAAAAAAACGTGTACCGCGATCTGCGGCAGGATTGTCCTAGAAAAAAAGGAGCCGGATTTATCGGAGCTACATAAGTCGATAGTGTGGGGGTGTACTTCACCCAGGCTCTCTGCAGTTGTTCGACGCTAGACACTTTTATCTCGCTGTAGTGGTCATCAATGAGGGCACGTGTGGCATGGTGGAAGGAAACGGTGCTGTTCAATGTACACGGTCAGGTTCGATCCTCGCCGAGGTGAACCAAACCAACCAATCCTCCGGGGTCCTTCAATTGGTAACAGATTTATGTAGGGAGATGAAGGCACTCTTAAGGAAGTCGGCTGGTCCCTGCAAAAACCCACTTTTCTGAAAAAATTTGCCGCGTCAGTGCCGGGAAAATACCGCGATCCTTGACTGTGCCGCGATAGTTCCGCCTCAGAAATTGGGATTGGCGGACCGACGGAATTTGCCTGGCGAGCAAAAACCATTCCCGGAGGCCGGACAGCTATTACCCGGCGGTCCGCCAAAACCCTGCCAGCGGTCCGCCAGGACGCTGGCAGTCTCTTGGCTGTTACCTGGCAGCCCGCTGTTGAACAATCATTTGCCAGCGGTCCGCCAGTCTCTTGGCAGACCGATGAACTGGGGTGGGTTCCTCACCGCAGACCGTTGCGTAGGAGATCGCCTACTCAACGGTCTGAGGTGAGGCATCCACCTCACCTCCCCCCCCACGCCGTGGGGACTTTCTTCTCAGTTACCAAAAATATGCTAGCCTCTGAAGACTTCAGGTCACCTTGCAGGGACGGCATCAAAGTGCCGAGTGAGCACTCACTGGACTGAATCGCCTTATATACCGGCCGAGTTTATCAATGAAATCAGAGATCAAGCTATGACATGTTGAAACGTGCTCTCTCGAGTGCCAGTCATTTGACGACTCAGCGCCAAGCGAAGGCCACTGGGCGGTTAAGCGCAAGCCGAGTGCCGATTGGCGGACAACTGCGTTTTCATGCACTCGCTAATTTCGAGGTGTGATCGCCCGCGTCAGCCGAATGCAAGTTATCGCGCAGCTTTCAGTCAGCTGGCACATTTTCGCCAGCGGTCCGCCGCTCGCACTAATTGAGATCCCAAGTATGAGCCAGCTGTCGGCTTCGTAATTGCCGAATGCTAGCTAAATGCCAGTTATCATCCAGCGGTTAGGCAACTGGTACATATTCGCCAGCCGTCCGCCGCTGGCATTAAATGACATGACGAGCGTATGCCAACTGCCGGCCTCGTGATTGCCATTGGCCAGCTAAATGCCAGCTGTCATCCAGCTGTTGAGCAACTGGCGAATTTTCGCCAGCTGTCCGCTGCTCCCAATGTCTGAGGCGATGGTGCCGCAGCGGCTCCGTGATCAGACGATTCTGCTGCGGTGTCTCAAGCCTCGACATCGCCGCTGCAGTACCGCAGCGGCTCCGCGTTTGAACCGCGCCGGCTCCACAAGGATGCAGCAGCCAACCCGCGTGGAGTACGATTAACTGTCCTGTGTGGTAAAACAAAATAGTCGCCGGTACAATATACCCAATTTTGAGGTACATTCCGTATTTCCTCGTGCGCAAAAGCGGCGGTAAGCTCTGTCCTTATCAGACAAAGTACGTAACGACCGCAGGTGCAAATTTTTTTTTGCTCTTACATTTAAGCCCCCCCCTCCCTAGTTGTCTTACAATTTTTAAATAACTTCATATCGGACACTCTCCTGGAGCCGCTGCGGCGTTATCGCGGAGCCGAAGCGGGACTTTCGGGTCCCCGCTACGGATCTGCGGTAGTGCCGCTTCGGCGCTTGTACGCGCCAAAGCGGCGCTATCGCGGAGCCGCAGCGGCAATTTCTCTCAAAGTCAATCTTCTACGAATAAGACGTCGAATGCGCTGCGCATTTCAATAGGGATAGAGGAAGCCGATTTCTTATCTTCATCTTATAGTGCATACTCTCACCCAGAGGTTTATCGTTGACGAATCCCTCAGATGTAACGCAAAGCAGTGAAGTGAAAGGAAAACTGCCATGTGACTCTTTAGTAACAATAATAAGCAATCAATACTAAGTACTTAACGCCCACTATTCATACCCGCTCCTCAGCGTACCCGCTTTAGAAGAGCGGGCAATATTGGCCCCAACTGTGCCATGCACGCAAAACTCTAAATACGTGTTTTAATTAACTGCAACGTAGATGGCACAGAATTTAAGATGAAGCGCCAAAAATTGATGGTGAGACGTGACTTTCAGCTCTGAAGAGTAGTACAGTGTTCAAACCAGCAGTTATCCCACAATCAGTGTCAAAATATGTACCTCACGGAACGGAAAGCTCGCTCCGTCTGCACTACGTACTCCTTGCCCAGACATACATATGTATTGAGCTTCTAACAGAGTAATCGAGCTTTTATTGCCTGGGAAAAGGAAGGTTCGATGAACATTTGTCATCTCATCGAGCTCATAATCTGCATTTCTTGAGCGTCTATACTTTTTGCTCTGGCCAACTGTAAGGCTTTGGAAATTCAATGAAAGAGACATACATCACTCAAAAAATGCATTAAAAATTGAATGTTTCGAAAATTTCGTTTAGTGTAGGCTGAACACCCTTTATTAATTTTTCGAAATTTTCTGTTTTCTGCCCATTTTTGGAGATTTTTTTCTGTTTTCTGTCAAACTAGATTTTCTCTTTTCTGTTTCCGAAAATATTTTTTTCCGCACATCCGTGGTGTTAATGAGTAGGATTAAGAACACTTCCCCCTTTCATTGGTTCCCTTTCCTTCATGTTCTTCATGAAAAGGGTAAGATCTGCGACGGTGAAGCTAAACAGCGATCTGTTGCGAAAACAAGAGGCGCTGACCAAATTTGCGATTCTTCAATGGGGTCACACCTTTATGGTCCCGCGGGCCCCGCAGCCAAACGTTCCGTTGAAGGTTTACTGGAGACTCCGGCGATGCTCCATTAAATCGCCATACGTCGGGAAACCTGTGCAGCAGGTTGAACATATAAGTACCTTCGGCTTCAGTCAGAATGAGAAATAAAAATAACCTGCTGCCCAGGTTCCTATACGTTTGGAGCATCACTGGCCATTCCTGAAACACCATGAGTTTGCCTAACCGTGAAGGACATGAAAACATAGCATCAACAAAACACTCATTAAACGAGAAACAATAAATTATCAAAAAAACACTTCAACAGCTGATCTAGGCTGTGGCGGCCAAACAGCGTCCCTATCAGGGCGCGTGCGGCCGCGCAGCGTATGGCGGTGAGAATTTGGCCGTTCTATGGCTTGTGCAGTCGTCATTAATCCTAATGATACTTTGCGTTCCCTGTTGAAGGTTGGCGTAAAGGCGACGCGCAACCTGACTTCCTTCGCGAAGCGGCACACCACAGATACTGCGCCGGAGAATTGAATGCAGAAATTGCTAATGTGCTTATCTGGGTCAAATTCCGGTTCGCAATTGCGTCTCGACACGCTTAGCGGCCGCACGCTCCCGAGTCAGAAGAGCTTAAAGCGCCACATCCGCCGATCTGCTGACTCTAGGTGGGTTCCGGAAACTGGAAACTAAGAAAAATTGGAGAAAATTGTATAAAAAAGCCACATGGAGTCGGCTTTAGCGCTGGAAACCGGGGAGCGGTCATTGCTCACCCGTGCGTTCTGCGTCGCGGTCGGTGAGAGACGCGCGCGGCGGTAAAGGCGGCGGCGCGACATCCCAGCATTCAAGTGAAATCAAGTAAAGTAGCATGTTCTGAGGCACTATTTGAATTGCTGTTTTCGTTTTATGCAGCTGACGATAACTGTTTTGCCGTATATGGTGCAGATGACTCTCCCACACGATGGCGACTTTTCCGCGTTCGCCGCGCGCGCGACACTCACCGGGCCGTGACGCGTACGCACGCAGGTCAGCAATGTCATGGAGCCCTGGAAACCCGACTGACTCGAGCGGGTGCGGCCGAAAAGCGTGTCGAGACGCGATTGCGGACCGGAATCCGGCCCAGATAAACACAGTACCCCTCAACGTTGCCAAATACCCGTTGCGTAACCTCTATCGTTAGAGCGACACAATAGAATTGATCTATTCCACCCCCAAATACTAAGCGTATTCATTTCTGATGACATTTAGGCCGGGATCATACTTGCAGCAACGAGCAACGCGAAGCAACATTTACCTTAAATATCGACCGAAAATCGATATGCTTGATATGCACCGTCGCTGGTCGCGAACAGTATGATCTCGGCCTTAATCAACTACAGTGTCAGCAATCCTTTAAAACTCTGACCCACTCGATATGAACTTAGAAGTACGCAGGATTTGAAAAAAAATATGTATGCACCTGGAACAAACTCCTGCCAGACCTTTACGTTTTCGAAACTTGGGAAGTGGGTCAAGCTTTGTAGGGGTAACAAACATAACAACGCCTAAGAAACGAGATCTGAGCATTCATGACAATTTAATTGTGAACTAAGTAAAGATCAAAACATCAGCGATGTTCAGTTGAGTCAATAACCTTCTTCCGTGTATTCGTGCGAGCCATCTCTTGCCTGAAATGAAGGTACATTCCAGAGAACTTTTCACAGAAACCAACGCTCATATTATAAGGGTGTACTGTGCATGCTATACTTGCTATTTGCAGGAATCATTTTAGATAATCCGAGATTTGGATAATCCCATATCCGAAATTTTGAAAGAAAGCATCTGAATCGAACCAATACCCATAAAATAAAAAGACGGCATTATCAGAATCGAAGCATTATCTGAAGGGTCAATGAATCAGATAAGTTTCGGATAAATGTGAAAAACGGTCAGCAGACGCGCTCCAATAAGGACCGCTGCCCCGGTAGCAACTACGGCGCGAGCGCGCTATTTGGCTATAATGCAAGCTGGTTAGCAAACATATGACAAGGAGCTTATACTTATGTTGAACATTTCTCAAAATTTCTGGTGACAAAGGGTGCGTACATATTATTTTTTGATGTTCTTCCTATCCATTAATTTGAGCGATCAATGGATTTCTGTTGGTCTTCCAAAACCGTTCTCATGATTAGTGAGGTAAGTAATGTTAAGTGAAAAAAGGACTATTTCTGGACGAAAGCGGATCTACGACGCACGTAGTATTGCCTTAATATTGTCATCAAGTCCGAATGAATGAGCAGTCCTTAAAAGCTTGATCAAAATAATTATTTTTCTAGCAAAACGCTCGAGTCTTCATTTGATGTTGAAGTATCAAGGACATGAAAGAATCCCGAACCGCATTGTTGAAAATGCTCATACAGAAATCTATGTTCTGAAGGTTTTCGGGCTACACAGATGTTCTTTTATTCTGATTTTGAGACTTCGCTAGGTATTTCCAACATATTGTTTACTGCAACAATTGTACTGTAAGCAATGGACCACTCCTTCAGTAATACAATTAAAAGAAAGAGTTTGATATTTATTACAGAATTTGTATAATTAGACCAGATCTTGTTCTCAAATTTGATTATACTGCAAACGCTACGAGCAGTTTTACAATTTTTACCCACGGTATGGTCACCCGAGTCTTTAACCGTGTTCTGCCAATAATCTGCCTTGCACTCAGGTAAGCTAGAAACCTGATAGCAATTGTTCTGATTGACTTGCGTGAAGTTCTTTGACTGTAAAACCCAAATCACCTGTGAGGTCCCCCTAAGGTCGGTGTACCGAAAAGCTTCGCTGACCAACACACTATTATTCAAAATTGAAGTTTTTGAATGCTTTTAGCAATTTGATTACAGTACATTTCTACAACTATTTGATATGGTGGATTGCTGGGAATTTTCTCCTTGTCTTATTTACGCCAGCGATATGCTTTCCAAAAAAAGCCGCAAACCTTGAAATCTAATATTACTAAACACGGATTACCAGGTTGTTCAATAAGTTTTGTCGTTCGATAATAAAACACAATTTTATGGCTCAAAATACACTTTATTATTCAGTATAATCTCCCTAAACATTAATACACTTGCTCCAACGATCCTCCGAACTGTGGATCCCATCCCTGAAGTAAGAATCCGGAAGTTCTGCGAAATACGTTTCAACAGCCGTTATGACCACTTCATTTGATGGAAAACGCTTGCCACGCATAAATTTTTCGAGTTCTGGAAACATGAAAGTCGCTGGGGGCCGAATCTGGTGAATACGGTGGGCTCTCCAACAACTCGAACTTTAATTCATGGATTTTAGCCATTAGTCAAAATGCTCTTGTGACACGGTGCTTTGTCCTGATGAAAGATGATTTTTTTCTTCTGAAAACCGAGTCTTTTTTCATGAATTCATGAAGTTCAACTGGTCCAAAAGGTTGCAATAATATTGAGAATGGATTTTTTAACAGTTTGCAAGTAATCCACAAACAAAATTCCTCTCGCATCCCAAAAAACTGATGCCATAACCTCCTTGGCCGATTTCCGGACACGAACTCGTTTCGAAGCCGTACAACCAGGTTCACACCACTCTTTAGCCTCTTGCTTCGATTCAGGATCATGGTGATAGACCCAAGTTTCATCCATAGTGATGAACAGATGCACAAACTCCACTTTATCCTTTTTAAAACGCTCCAAGTGTTGCTGAGAAAGTCGCATTCAAATGTGTATTTGTGCCCTTGTTAGCGAAAAAACCCATTGTGCACACAGCTTTCTAAAACCCAAAATTTCACTTGAAATATGGCTAACACTACATAATGAGATGTGTAGAGCAGGGCTGTGCGTTATAACGTTAACGTGTTAACGCATTAACGGGTTAACGCGGTTTATTTTGAAAAATTAACGATTAACGGTTAACGAAAAAGAGCTAAAATCGCGTTAAATTGAGTTCGTTAATTGCAGTGAAACTATGGCTCTGATTGGTCTGCTTCAATGGCAGATTTAAAAACTGGGGCCGTGCATCGCGTCGGCTTGCAGCGCGGTCAATTTTTTGCTTGCTGTGAAATATATGGCTGACCTAAATGTTTCCCATTGCATTGTTTGTCTATTTTAGTTATTTCTTCCCAATATCGAAGAATTCGAACTTGTCTTCCAAAAAGGAAATGTGTGATCGGATCCAGCTCTTTACGGTTGAGTAAGCTATCAATTGAGGGTTGGGAGCGGGGATTGCAGGCCAATCACTTTCTAACAAGCAGCGCACGCTCTGTATGGAGGGCACCGCACGGCGCACACTCCACATGTAGACTACTCCAGTTTCTACCACGCGTCGCACACTCTACAATACCCACCCTGGAACTTCGCAAAAAGCGCGTTTTTGCGCTCCTTTGGAATAAATCTGTGAAATTTGGGGTTTTAAAGGTACTGTGCTTATCTGGGCCAAATTCCGGTCCGCATATGCGTCTCGACACGCTTTGCGGCCGCACGCGCTCGAGTCAGTCGAGTTTCCAGCGCAAAAGCCGCCTCGATGTGGCTTTTTATACAAATTTCTCCAATTCTTCTTAGTTTCCAGTCTTCAAACCCACCTAGGGTCAGCAGATCGGTGGCTACGGCGCTGGAAGCTTCTTCTGACTCGGGAGCGTGCGGCCGCAGAAGCGTGTCGAGACGCAATTGCGGACCGAATTTGGGCCCAGATAAGCACAGTAGGAAAGATATTGCTGGAATCGTTTCATCAACACCTACAAAGTGGTTTGAGGATACCATTGATACCTTAAATTATACCTTTATTATAGATATGGTGCTCTTTCCATTACACATTTTCCTCGTCATGACAATCGGCCGGCACTTTTTTCAAGCAACATGCCTATAATTAAGGTATAGTTCAAGAATTCAATGAAAATTTGACACCATCTAGTAGATTTTGAAGAGACGATTATAGAAATGCCTTTCTCACCCCCGAATACCCAAATCTGACAGAGGTATATCAAAGGGTCGCAAAAAACGCGGAAACGCGTTTTTCTCGCTGATTTGTCGATTTCGAGGGCGGGTATTTCATAGTAATAAAGGAGAGTGGTGTCCGTCCGTCCGTCCGTCCGTCCGTCCGTCCGTCAGTCAGTCAGTCAGTCAGTCAGTCAGTCAGTCAGTCAGTCAGTCAGTCAGTCCGTCAGTTTACGGTGTGCATTCTGTAATTGCAGACTTTTCTGTTTTACAAGGGTTAAGCCCGAAACAATCAAACGGGACGTCGTAGAAAGTCACCGGGACCCAGCGGGAGTGCGCCGGGCGCCGTAGGAAGTGTACGGAACCCTTCTAGGAGTGCGCCGAACGCCGTAGGAAGTGGGCGGGACCCATGTAAGAGTGCGCCGCACGCCACAAAAGTGTGCGGGACCCATGTTAGAGTACGCCGGACGCCATAGAAAGTCTACGGAACCCATTTAGGAGTGCGCCGAACGCCATAGAATGTGTGGGGGAGCCATGTTAGAGTGCGCCGAACGACATAGAAAAATGTGCGGACTCCATGTTAGAGCGCCCCGGACGCCATAGAAAGTGTACGGAACCCATTCACGAGTGCGCCGGACGCCATATAAAAGTGTGTGCGGGACCCATGTAAGAGTGCGCCGGGCGCCACAAAAGTGTGCGGGACCCATGTTGAGAGTACGCCGGACGCCATAGAAAGTCTACGGAACCCTAGGAGTGCGCCGAACGCCATAGAAAGTGTGCAGGACCCATGTAAGAGTGCGCCGGACGCCATAGAAAGTATACGGTACCCACGTTAGAGTGCACCGGACGCCATAGAAAGTGTGCGGGACCCATGTAAGAGTGCGCCAAACGCCATAGAGTGTGCGGGACCCATGTTAGAGTGCCCTGAACACCATAAAAGTGTACGGGACCCATGTAGGTGTGCGCCTGTAGAAAGTGTGCGCGACCTCAGGGGGTGCTCTGGACGCCGTAGAAAGTGCGCGCGATACTACGTAGCAAATGCGCAGGACGACGCAGAAAGAAGAATGTCTTTGAAACGAGCTTGAGAACGCTTATCTACAGGATTTGCCGCATTTCGGATTGATTTTGTGTGCGTGCACAACTGAAGCATATTTATTGCTTTTCTCGCTATAAATTACCGCTGTCCGCCTTTCCATGAGTCCACATGAGTGGCAGGCAACCTTTATGTCTACAACAAAATATATTGGGGAAAAATAATTTCTGATCGGAATTTATATATGCCAAGACAACGATAATTTTCCGCCGGAGGCGGAAATTCGGGGTCTGGGGCAGAAGCCCACAGCCAGCCGTCAGGCGGGCGGAGCCCGCAGGACGGCTGTTTGTACATAAAGCGCTACTGACTTTCTAGGACGCGACACACGTCCATTTCGCAAAACGTCCTGATGACGCCATCTGAGTTCTCACCCTCGTTCCACGACGTCCTGACGTCGTCATCTGAAACTCTGCCTGCATCCGATGACTTGCTGCTGACGTCATCTGAAGCTCTAGCCATTTTCCACGAAATTTTGAGCGCGTCATTTGAAGCTCCACCCACTTCCCACGACGCCATGATGACGTCATATGGAGCCCCAACCACTATTCTACGACGTCCTGACGACGTCATCTGGAGTCCTACCTACTTCCCACGAGGCTGAGCCTACGGCTTCTAGAGCCCTGCGTGCTTTCCACGACGTCCTGCTGACGTCATTAGAAGGTCTATTTTATTTTTTCTGGGGCCTCCGGTGATTTGTAGGTTTTACTTGTGATCACGTAATGTTTCTAACATTTTTAACGGAGTGCAAAATTAACGTGTTAACGCATTAACGGGTTTAACGCGGTTTTTCTCGAAAATTAACGATTAACGCTTAACGAAACAAATAATTTTCATTAACGCACTCCCCTGGTGTAGAGCCTCTACTGAATCTCTCTCAGTCAATCGACGATCTTCCAAAACCATATCGTGTATTTTGGCTATGATTTCTGGTGTTGATGCGCTTTTTTGGACGTCCTTCACGTGGATCGTCTTCAAGGCTTGTACGACCACGTTTGAATTCAGCAACCCATGGTTCTACTGTTCCAATTGTAAGTGAACAATCATTATACACTTTAAACATTCGTTCGTGAATTTCTTTTGGTGCTACACCTTCCAAAAATAAGAATTTTATCACTGCACAATATTCAATTGTTTCCATTGCTGTAACACGGCGACACTAAACGGCTTGTAAACAAAGAATGAATTGACAGATTGGAATGAAACTTCACATACGTTCATATGAAGAGTGTACCAACAAAAAAAAATGGGCTAGTAGCAACGCCCTCTTTTATCGGACGACAAAACTTATTGAACGACGTGATACTTCCACTTGCAACGCCTTTTTAGCAGTTGCGGTTCAAATGGGATAAAACAAGGCAGTTTATGTGAGCCTTTTCGACAACCTTCGTAGTAACACTGCTTCCAGCACTTATCCCAATTTTAATGCTTCAAACAGGTTTTTTTTTGCTGAAGGTAACGTAGCAGCGTGATGAACATTGTACGTTAAAATTCGAAACAGTCCTTACTTCCAGGAAACCGCGATGACAACGAATGAGACGCCACCCTAGCCTTGAACGTTCATGCATACTGCACCACAAGGCGGCAGCAACAACACATCAGGATAGAAGAAGTCGTCAGATGTATGTATGTACATTCTTGATACCAATTTTTTCATGACAACCGAATTTGGAAATCCTCTCCGTTCTCCTCTCAACCGACTGATAAGGAACAAAGCAGGTATATTCTCCACGGAGCTTTCCTCCAATATGTGAGGTAGGTGAAAAAGGGCTGGAACACCAGCGAATCCAATAATAGCCCCGCGCGACAAGCCGCGACGCTGCGTGCGACGTCTGTACACCTCAGTACACTCCGCTGCAACACGCCACGTTACCGTAACCACGTAGCGTTGACCGGTGTGTTAGAGAGGCTTGTCGGCAGTACCACGTCAACAAAACGGCTTGTAGGTCGACTACACGCTCACCCCATTTCTGCGTAGCTGTTCACTCATTACTGCATCGCTAATGACAGCGGGCGCCATAAAGCCGTGAGTGAGGTTTGAGTGTGTACTCGAGATACAAGGCCAACAAAACGTCTCGTACACGCTAGTGGTCCAATATTATGCTTCTGCAGAGCAGGAAAACAAGCCTTACCGTAATCGTCTAGTTGATTGCCGCGATTTTGAAGGCTCACAGAGCACCCTTTTAGACTTCATGTAATCCAGGGCTCGCTGCTGCGCCTTAAATAATGATCTCTGACGGAAAGAACGGTGCTCATAATCGGAAAAAATCGTTATAGGGCACATTTGAATGATCATTACGAAAAGAACATCACTAGCCTCGATTTGTGTAGCAGCTCGCTCAGAAAAAATTTTCTCCAAGTCACTAGTAGAACTTGACACCGGAGTTTTCAGAACTGTATAATCCAGCTGAAAATGGAATAGAGAAATCTGATAAAAACACATAAAATAAATTAAAGATAATATTATTATACGATATAAACACAAGAAAGATGGGAAAAAATTCAGGGCTCCATACACGCACTGACTTTAAAATGGAAACAAAATCACTCACAAAATCGTTTTCCATCTGAGCGAGTTTGTCGAGTGCATTTCGAACCATCTACAATGTAAACGTTGAAACTAGAAAAAACAGTCAAAGACGAATAGAATTATTTGTTAATCGTTTTACGTTTTCTCCCTTTTGGAAACTTAAAATTTTTTCGTTTCCTTGATGTTTACGATGTTTTCCATGTTTTAGCTGCCTTTTCTATGTTTCTACACGAGTGTAAGGGCGTGTAATAAAGTTAAAGGCATCGTACGCGCTAGAAACCGCTCACCATTTTTTGAGTTTAAAGGCAGCATACACGCTCATAAACGTGATTGAGATAACTATGGAAATAGAATGGCATGGCTTAGATTACAACGCCTATGCATTTTGAAATGTCAAAACCGGCCCACAATGCCGCTAGACGAGTTAGAAGATGACCCCGCCCTGTATTTTCACGCCCCCTGTACTTCCCCTTTTTCTGCAACGCAATGTTGCTGGGTCATATTCACCGTCGGTACTGTTGGTAGATTGCCTAACAAGTGAACCACCCACGTCACTGACGGGGAAGATGGCCCGGCACCCCTGGCTTGGAGGAAAATGGCAAATACGGGGGGCGTGAAAATCAGGGCAGGGCCAACTTCTAACTCAGGTAGCGGCGTTATGGGTCATTTTTGACACTTCAAAATGCGTAAGCACTATGTTGTAAGCCATACGGTTCGAATCACTTAGTTATCTCAACCACGTTTACGAGCGTGTATGCTGCCCAGGGATGTGCGTAATTACGGTTTACGATTCACGATTTACGGTGTTTTTTCGTCTCGTAATTCCGATTTACGCTTTACGGCAGTATGGACCGTAAATCGTAATTTTTCGTAAATAAAAACACATGCGATGGAAGTAAATCACATCTCCAATTGACCTGCTCCAATCCCACTTTGGGTATACTAATCTTTCTGGTCAGGAGGTGGGACCAACCCAAGCGTGTGATTACACTGCACGATCCCATTATCATTCTTTGACGTGATTCTATCATTATAATGCGGAACACACGGTCGGAGTTGAAGGCGCTGGATAGCAGATCCGCGTTGATCGCCGCGCATGTCTGACTAACTTTCGCCTACGACGCGATGCAATCTAAACCCACTCTTCACCAGGAACTTCGTTTTCGAGTTTTTCATAAAGATCAATTTTCCTGATTCCAATAACTAGATTGCCGGCAGAACATCGAGCGAAGCAGTCTAATCAATCAAATAATTGCTTCAAATAGTGCTCCTGGCCCGCCTTTTGAGTAGATCACGGCTACTCAGAGTCCACAAAAATCATTACGAGAAGCGTTCGTTTTTTATCCTAAAAATTTGAAGCTAAAAGTCGTTCCCTCTGGGTAATTTCTCTTCTTCCGCAGCAAACGGACGCTCGGAAAAGGCGGAAGTGCTAGTTTAAACTCGCCCTTTTTTTGAAACTGTTATCTATCACAAATGCGAGCGTTCGGTGGGGCGCGTTGGCTACATTATTCAACTATGGGGACTAAACTACACAGCGGCGAAAATTAGAAAGCGGTTTTTTGTGCTTACGTTTGCTTTGAGAATCTACCGTATCGCCACCATAAAGCTACGATTCTGCAAGTGATTTACTGGATATTTGAAAAAATAGCCTGCGCTTGGCGACCTATACTGTGCTCTAGATATTATAGAGTTGGCACGGATCGTACTGATACTTTGCGATCTTTTTTGAAGGTTGGCGCAAGCTAGATGCCATGCTCTTTAATGTACGTGGACCGAGTTTGAGCCAACCTTCAGTAGGGAACTCGGAGTACATAATATACAGCATATGAGTGCGATCCCTACCGATTGTATAATCGGTGTTGCGGTTCCGCTAGCAAATGGGAAGTGTTCTCAAATTCGACTGTTGAGAATCGCTCAAATACGGTGATTTTGGCTCAAAGCTTACAACGGCGTTAGCGTTCCGGGAGAGGCATTACGAGAATAATTGTGTCCCTGTTGCCCAGCAGATACGCGGACAGCTGACTTGCGGATTTCTCAAGATCTGGGAAGGAGTTGCGGAATGAGTGTTAAGGGAAAGCAGAGAAATACGGGTAAGACGGTCCGGTTGAGGGTATGGCATAATTTTACGAGGCACGGTCCCGTCGCTCTGCGCAGCGACAGCGACCGGCTTCGGCACATTTGCAGTATGTCAGCCCTCCGCGATACGTCGCTGCGGCTGACGCGCCATAATTGTTCCTACTGCAACCGATGCCGCTGCTCCGATTCAGGTCCCACGCGATTTGTGCTAGATTTCACGCCTGTCGCTCATTACAGCGACAAAGCGTACTGTGCTTCTCTGGGCCGAATTCCGGTCCGCAATTGTGTCTTGACACGCTTTGCGGCCGCAAGAGCTCCAGTCAATCGAGTTTCCAGCGCCAAAGCCGACTCGATGTGGCTTTTATACAGATTTCTCCAACGGCGACTGGGGCGCTGGAAACTCTTCCGACTCGAAGCGCGCGGCCGCAAAGCGTGTCGAGACGCAATTGATTGCTGTTTACGACTTACGATTTACGGTATACGATTTACGGTGGTTTTGTCGTAATTACGTTTTACGATTTACGAAATTTGAAATTTCATTTACGCACACCCTGACGCTGCCTTTGAAGCATTGGTTGAGCCCGTCAGAGAACTTAGGTGGAGTTTGTAGGGACACCGACGCATTATTGGGAAGATATGGGAGAATGCCACGAATTCCGTCAAGAAAGGCCGGACTTCCGACAGTCATGCCGCAAAAAATACAGAGCGGCAAGTAGCTTATGAGCAAGTCATATCGCGTAAATTAGTAGAAATTGACGTGTCACTTCTTGTTAAGCTACTTTCCTTTCTCTATTTATGCGAATGGATGTCGGAAGGCCGGCCTCTTTTGGCGGGACTCGAAGCATTCGATCTCCAATATCTTCACAATAATGCTTCGGTGACCCAACAAACTCTACCTACCTTCTCTGGCGGACCCAACCAATAACTCAAACCTAAAAAAAGGTAGGTGAATTTCAGCGCGTACGATGCCTTTAAAGTTAACATGGCAAAAATCTAGAGGATCAGGGCACAGCAGAGCACAATGGATTGTTTATTGATGAGTAGGTCGGGTTTACATGTGATCATTTAGCTTCCTTCTCAAAATTTCATTATTGACTGGACTCTGACTTGTACCTAATCTTCCGTAAAAAGACAAACACGGCCATTCTAAGGAGGCTTCGTCGCCACCTCGCTGCAACAGCATCCTTGCTGCTTCCTGGCTACGGTTTCCGTCGAGCACATCTTTACGTCTCCGGGCTTCATCAAACTGGCAGCGCGGTCGTCAGACTTCCTCCTGTCAGCAGGTCGTCCAGTCACCTATGGTTGTTTCTCTTCCAGCCAGCTCCAGCTGCTGACACGAAAAAGGAGGGAAGAGCCGGTCTTCTGAGTCGCGGGGGGAGGGGAGGCTATATATTCACGGCAGCAAGATGTAGTTCCAAGGGGCACCGTAGGTATGGGTAACGCCATTAAAATGACTGATCCATTGGATGTTCCTCTCCACTTAGCGAGAGCCGTTTTCCAAAAAACGAGATCATCTGGCTCAGAAAAGTGTGCATCTGCATCAGCTGCTGGAACTTCGGTCGCCCATTCTTCTAGAGACTCTAATGATACCGTTCGTTATCTGCTCCGTGATCATCACGTTCATTCCACACAGCACTCCGGTACCTATTCTACAAACTTCTTCATGCTACCTTCTCCCTCAGAAATGAAACTTACCAGCAAACTCAAGCAAAGAACATTTGCACAGCCTTTCACTTTCTCTAGTTCTTTTCGTCTCCTATTTTACCACCACAACAGTTAGCACAGTCCAACCTTGGAGATCGTCGTTAGGCTTTTTTTCTGCAAGACTGGACACAATTTCGCGCTGATTGAAATAGTGTTCACCAAAATCACTCAGAACCCTCTCCGAACGGAGCATGGCCTCTCACAAAGATCTGGAAATCGAACGGTGAGAAGTTCGCGTACGAGTTATCTCGGACCCGTTTTTTTTTCTCTTCGCTCGCAGTCATCGCACTGGATTAGACCACTATTTGAAGCTAGACCGATAAAGAATGGAAAAAGACCGAAAACCTTTCGGTGGACGTGACCCATTTTTTTCGTTTCTGGGGCGAGGTCGACTTTTCCCTCGCCCTTTTCCTCGCTTAATTGAGCAAATCGAGACCTCGCGCTTGGCAAGTTTGCTATACATAGCGGACGGACTATATAACAAAAATGACCATTGAGGTTGGGCTGCGCCTTTAAGGTTCTGCTTCCTTGGTGCTATCCCTCTCATGTGGTTCATATCAGCCCTTGCTATGACTGACTACTAATGCTTCCAGGTTGTATTTCTATCCTCTAGAAAATCAGCTTCTAACCTCTCCCACGGTAACTCTCCTTCCTTTGGCCAGTTGAACACTTTCTTCCCTGTGCCATTGTGCACCCTATCCGTAAAGGTTTAAATCACTTTCGTAATTGTAGCCAGTACTCACTTTCCTCCAAAGTCTGCTGAAAAGTTCTTGGCTTAGCGCTAATTACCCTCCGCCTTTTCCTTTATCGCATCAACCCTTCGTTTTATCTTGGTGCCACTTAACTCCTTTACCTTAGCGAGCCGTACAATCTCTAGCGTTGTCCATTAGATCCGTCCCGCAAACATTCCGTAGATTCTTCCCTGTTTCATCTGGGGTGTGAGTCCATACTCAGAAAACGAGGTTGCTACAGGGTCAATACATGCAGTACAGTCGAACGACACAAAAATTCGCATAAGGTCGTTTAATTAGACGTACTGCCAATATCTTCATCATTCACTTCAGTCTGCAGTAGTAAGGTATGCTTCATACTCTTCAACACTCGACCACCTCACCCGTACCATACACGCGCGCGGCAGTTGAGTATGAATGGCTTGACGCTGCGCAAGCACCTAATGCTCCGCTCTGGCGGTGAAACCTGTCGTCATGAAAGCTTCATTATCTGCATTATAGCTCCAATTCCTTCGCTACATTTCACGGCTCTTTTTGTCGGACCTCAGCGATGATACTACCACCCTTCCCCCGTTGGCAACCGAAATTTAAAAGAAACAATCACAATCCCCTATGAGGTTTCAATTTTTGAATCACGTTTTGAGCGAAATTTTTTTCATGATCCACTCCTGAAGCCCGTTGTGTCATAACCCAGCTTAGTTCCGTCTACAGTTTGAACAAAATGGGGATAATGCTGATACAACTCACCCCGTCATACGGTGCTCGAGCAAGTGACTTCGCGAAATATCGAGTAGCGATATTTGTCTCACCTAAGCATGCATAAGACATCGCCAATGAGGACATGGAATGCCAATCTGTAGGATTCATCAATAGCGCCTTGCTGAAATTATTTTTCTTCAACAACTGCACCGGGACCAGCCTCATTAGTAAGTTTTCTTTGACAATAAAGAAGTTCTGGCAGTTGAACCAGGGTAACTTCGACTAACGGTATCTGATATTTTGACTTCCATCTTGATTTTTATATTTTCTATTCATTAGGAACAGCACCCCACTTTTCAAGAAGTCACAACATTGTGAATATTAAATAAATGAGAGTATTTTCACCTGTGAAAGTTGATAGAATCTCTGTACTTGTCAAGTCTCCGGCAAACATGACCCAAACCTGACACCAGAGGTTGCCAAAATGGATCAATCTGTCTGAATGCAAAGAGTGGAGTGGATAATATCGAAATGACACAGAACTCGAACTGCGAGTTGGAACAGACTCGTTAATAACTGTATTCGAATCCACAAGCTCAGTCTCTTCAGGCTCCTTCCCCAAGACAGCGTACAGAGCATTACTGAAGAACTGTTCAGCAGCTGGAAAAAACGCATTCAAACTCAGATCTTCGACTCGCTGCTCGGACAGCATGAGAAGTCATGAGGTTGCTCAGTTTATGACCTGATGCTGCTCATTTTTCTTCGACTGTCGTATCCAGCTCCACGGTGAAGCAAACTGCCGATTATTCACGCAAGCATTCCTCACCTCGCCTCCCCATAAGTTCTCCGGACTGGGGTTAGCACTGCAATCTGATGTTTCCGAGTAGCTATAATATGTGGCCTGCGACACTCTCACACAGATGGCTAAAAAAACTGACATTTCCTCTTTGAGAGGCATTGCTCACTCGATTGACAAACGTTATGAATGAAGCAGATGCGAATACAATCACCTCGTAGTCATCCAATTCCATCTTAGCAGATGCAAATGTCAATCTATGTAAAACGCCTCACTTCATTACGCTTACACTACCTCCACCCAAATCGTGACTGCTGCAGTAGGGTCCCGCCAGCAGAACTCAGGGTATTTACGTCGCCTCGCTAACAAAAGGCTATCTCGCCGCTACAGAGAGCTTCAAATACTCAGAAAGATTTTACGCGGAAGCTTCATTTACGTTGTTTCGGACTTAGTTACACTACTGTCCTAGTAGCATTTTGAAAAACCGGAGCCTAGGATTGCGAACACTTGAGCGAAGCAGAAAACGAAACAACCTGAAAATGTTTTACAAAATCATGTATGGGGATGGTTCGCATTAGTGCTGCAAAATTCTTGTAATATCATGACTCTGTAACGAGTGGGGGTTCCACTAAAATTTATGTCCCCAGTGCCTAAACGCAGCGTAGACTGACTGCACGTTTTCACTCATAGGGCCGGCTGGGCCTTCAATGCCCTGGCCAGGCGCAGGGAAATTCCCTTTGGGCTATCCCACTTTGAGTACCTGGTTGCTGCCGAGATGTCGTACGTTCGTGCCGTGGCAGTGTGGAGGAAAGAAGATCACCTCCGTGCAAACCGACGTCAATCCCTCCGCGGAGAGGGTTTTTGTCATGGGAGAGGTGCTGGCTGGCTGCAGCTCTCCTGAGGATTCTTCTACAAATGGCCGGCGTCGAAAGGAATCCAGGACCCGCGAAGAAGAAGAAGTACCCATGTGCCACATGCGGCAGAGATGTCAATTGGTATGGAACCAGCGTCCAATGTTTTGGATGCGAAAGGTGGGTGCACTTCTCTTGTTCGGGTCTGAGTTCTGTGAGGCACCACGATTCTTCCTTTCGTTGTATTGTGTGCTCCGCCTCCAGTAACTCAAATTCCTCATCTACCAACCGCCCCCTATCTATTGTACACATCAATCTAAACGGCCTTCAGACCAAGCTTTCTGAATTATCTCTCTTTGCCCGTACTCATCACCCGGATGTTATCATGGTCCAGGAGACCAAACTCTCTCCCTCTGCTACCTCTAGACATCCAAACATCCCGGGCTATACTGCATATCATACTCCCAGGTCATCTCAAGGAGGCGGAGTCTCTACTTTTGTTCTGTCCTCTCTTCCCTCTCACATTATTCCAAACACTCCAGTGGATGGCACTCTCAGTACATCCCCATCCATCTACCTCTTAAAACACCACTTTCTCTTTAATATATATATCCCTCCTTCTTCCTCTTGTCCCTCAACATACAATCCTATCCCCCTTCTCAAGCAGCTGTATGACTGCTCCCTTTCTCCCTCAATTGTCTTTGCGGGTGACTTCAATGCGCACACGTTCTGCTCGTCGCTTGATTCTGATGCTAGAGGAGGTGACGTCGAAGAATGGGCGGAGGAGTGCGATCTGGTTATCTTAAACGATGGCCAGCCCACTCGTCTCCCTGCCAACGGCCGATCATCTAGCCCAGACATCTCCCTCGTCTCTTCCAATCTCTCTAATGCCTGCTCTGGGTCGACATCCACAACTCTTTCCAGTGATCACATCCCTGTCTTTGTCGATATTGATCTCTCTAACTCTCTTGCTCCCTATACAGGTGTTCGTCATCGTTCTTATCTTAATTTAGGCCTTGCAGACTGGAGCCTGTTCAGGGAGGTTGCGCTCCGCCAAGCGGCTGATTATCCGTGGAATGGCGATGTACACCAGAAGGAGCGCCACCTATCTGATGCTATCTTGAAGGCTATGAAAGCTGCGATCCCTGAAGGCCGCGTTAAGACCTTCTTTCCCAATGTCACCAGGGAAACACTGCAGAAGATAAGGACAAGGGACGCAAAGAGAGCCGCAAATCATCTTGACCCAGACATAGCTGCGCTGGATGATGAGATCAGGAACGACCTTGACAGGCACAAGAAGGAAACTTGGGAAAAGTTCACTGAGAAGATGAACTTCAGAAATGATGCAGCAGCAACGTGGAAGGCCTTGAAAAGGATCTCCGGAAAGTTCACCTCCGCCGACAATTCCACGATCGAGCTTGAAGATGGAGTCTTCATATCAGGGAAGGAGGCCGCAAATGCTCTTGGGAAGCATTTTTTCATCACTAGAACCAAAAGAGAGAAACAGAACAGAATAACTGTACGGGAACTCTGTAAGTTGCCTCTCATGGATGTAGATGATGCAGTCACGCCTGCACAGGTCGAGAAGGCGATAAAGGAGATGAGCAACTCGAAGGCATTAGGGCCAGACGGTTTGAGCCCTGCAGTCCTGAAGAGACTGCCCAGTGAACTACTGCCCTTTATTGCTGACGTCATAAATACATCGTTTCGTACATGTATTTTACCCCAAAATTGGAAAGTGGCTCGTGTTATTCCACTGCCGAAGCCGGGAAAGTCACCATCCACGGCTAAAGGGTACCGGCCGATCAGTCTGCTCTCACCCATCGCCAAAATTGCCGAAAAACTGGTTGTGAAGGAGCTTGCCGAGCATAACAGCCTACAGCAGCACCAACATGGTTTCCGTAAATTACATTCCACCACTACGGCCTTGTTGGAAATTGTGAGCTATGTGCTGGACGGCTTCAATGCCATCAAACCCCAACGTACTGTTGGTGTGGCCCTCGACTTAACAAAGGCATTTGACACTGTCAATCTAGGCCTACTATCAGAGAGTCTGTTGAAGTCTACCATCAAGCCATGGCAGAAGCGGTGGATAACTGCCTTCACTAAAGGACGTCGGGCAAATGTGCTATTCCAGGGACATGTTTCCAATAGCATCCCCATCGCCGCTGGTGTCCCTCAAGGAGGAGTTTTATCCCCTGCACTTTTCAGTTTATATCTAGAAGATCTGCCCGTTCCCCCTCAAGACATCAAGGTCGTTGCATACGCGGATGATATTACTATTCTGTGCCGAGATCGCGACATTAAGGTAGCCACCAGTAAGATCAATGACTACTTGATCGAGTTGAAATGTTTCTTCGGTCGCAAAATGCTCACAGTCTCTGCCTCCAAATCGTCCGTCACCGTCTTTTCCACAGATAATGCAGAGCACAGTGCCCATCCTATGGTGAAATGGGACGAAACTCAATTGCAGGCCACCCGATTCCCCAAGCTGCTTGGACTCGTGTTGGATCCTTCGTTGAAGTTTCATAAGAACACTGAGCAGAAGCAAGCCACAGTGAAAACAAGACTCAACGTCCTGCGTGCTCTCGGTGGAACGTCCTGGGGATGCAATAAAGAAACGATCCTGACCACGTATAAGGCTATGCCTTGGAGTATGCTGCGCCAGTCTGGCAGCACATCGTGTCGGACACCTCTTGGTCCAAGCTGCAGCGCGTCCAAAATTGTGCTCTGCGAATTGCAACAGGCTGTTCCAAAAGCTCTCCAATAGAGCACTTACATGCCGAAGCTCGCATATTGCCAGTTAGAGACCACTGCCAACTCCAGGCGCAACAAATGTACATTAACATCGTGAAGCAGCCGAATCATCCTTCGCGAAGAGTACTAAACCCGGTGAGAGAGAGATGTATCAGAAAGCCTTTCGCTGATGCTCAGTCGAAAGTAGATGTGCAAAGATGGACTGAAGCACAACAAGAACGCCTCCGTCTCTTGCGCGCGGAGCATACCCGATTCGTGAACGAACACTTGAGCAGAGTTGCCATAAACCCCATCCTGGGAGTCGCACCTCCAAAGGTCTCCGAGACAGAGATGGGACTTGGCAGGCGTGCCAGGTGCACCCTTTCATCGTGACGCTGTGGACACTCCCCCATGCTTATGTCATACATGCATAGGATTGACAACAGCAAACCTGACGAGTGTCCTGATTGCGGTAGTCAAGGGCATACTACTGCGCACCTGTTCAATTGCCCGAAAAGACCGACTACATTGACGACAATGGATCTGTGGACGAACCCAGTGCTAGGGGCCGAGGTTCTGGACCCATGACAGAACCCCTCTTTGTGGCTGCAAAGAAGAAGAAGAAGTACCTGGTTAGTAAGCATCTGAGTGGAGCTTAATTGTTCATCAGATCTCATTTTATTGTCTGGCGTTTGATTGAATGTTTGATCGTGTTACATATTTTGAATTGTTTTATTTGCCACTTCACATGGCAACCGCCATGTAATAACCATAACATACTCCTGGCATGATCTCCGGGAGGGCCTCGTCTACTTCAATCGTCTCGTTTCAGGTAAAGGTGGTGAACTGATGTGAAGCGCCCTTTGCAACAAACCTGCGCTAAGACTGGCGTTCGCAATCACAGAAGTGGTTTCGAGGGACAACCAGAGGACTCTGCGATAGAACCTGTTGCACCACCTGGCGCTTCCCAATCGAACGGACCATGCCTATGGGCAAGATAATGTCAGTACCCACGTAAGCCTGTCACCGTAAGAGTGACTCAAGTCGAACTCTGACGCAACTAGCTTGCAGTTCCTACTAAATTCCTCTGCAGAGCATCTGGAATATTGAAATTAGAAATCTCTACGTTAATGAAGGACAGTCTGCTTCAACCGTGGAGCTCGATCAACAATTGAAGACACATGAGCAACTTCAGACCATAAACGCTGAGCAACCTCACTCACGACAGCTAAGTGTCGATGACACCTTGGAATCCCTAGGCATCGTGGAGAGAAGAGAACCCTTTGAACTGTGGTAGCAAAGCAGCGCAACTAAATGACTCACTATGAAACTTGTCGATTCGGTAATAGTAGCATCCACGCTCATGGATTATAACAGGTCACATGACCTGATACAAGATGCTTCACGAAGGAACTCCTCTGCCATTCTCACACCAACTCTACAGTACTGCATGCCAATGTACATCTTGGGCTCGTAATGGGAAGGCAAAATACGTGCAGCCTAGATCTCAGATTTGGAATGAATTCTTTCAAAACGCTAAAGAGAGTGGCCAAAACTAACCCTATAATAGCAATTCAAAGCTTGTTCATTCTCAGACTCAGCCGCAAGAATATGACCATAGGGCAATCCAGGCTTCACCGAATGCAGTTCTCATCAAAGCCGACTTGTCTGAAAAGGTTTTCACCCCAGTAAGAAGCCTACATAGCGCTTCATAACCATAAGACCACGCGTGCAAACAGCATTTCCGTACTAGGTTGTGAATGTAATTTTGACTGCTCCCCAAAATAGAGGCAGAGCCCGTTCTCACGACTTGATGCCCTAATTCAGCAAATCGTCGATAGACCTGCAGTTTAACAAATACGATTGCTGAACGTCAAAATACCGCGGAGGGGTTGCTGAAGGTATCTTTCGTTTCAGAGTAAAAATTTACTTCCATCGGTTGCGTGCGTCCGTGCGGATTAACTAGATAGTACGCTTATGAAGTTTCGACCCTATATATGAAAAAGCGTTTCAAAATGATTAGTCGTGTCTTTCGATGAGGTATTTGACGTGGGTACAGGATGCGCACGCGGTGTGGACAAGGCCAACTGTACTCAGACCCCCCCCCTTCAGTGGCAAATTTCTGGACATTTTCTCAGACCTAACCCCGAAACAATATTTGGTGTTTTTTGTTGCAAAATTTGAAGAAGAAGAACAATTACCTCTAAAAGATGCAAAATGTTAAGAAGAGGAATTATTTTAAAAAAATCATAAACAGTGAATTGTAAGAAGTGTATACACACATTCAGAATGGTCCACTTGGAGCCCCGGCGGAGCTCGCACCCCCCTCCTCCACTCCTGCTCAGCTCAGCCCCCCCCCACTATGGATAGCCACACCCCGCACCGTACCGTGCCTGGGCAAACCAGGCTTCTCCAACACTTAATGGCCAGAATAAAGGCAGTGTTCACGATAATCTTCAATTTTAAAATTATTAGCTAAATTGATTAAGTGGCCCATGGGTAGAACTGAAATGACGTAGAAATTGAGAAAAACGCATCAGAAGTACACGAAATCCTGAAATATCACTCCGCCTCTTAAATATCACAGGCAGTGTTTGTTGCGACACTGAAGTCTTTTGTGGACCCGTCTTTTGGAATTCGCTCCTCTCTGTGGCTCTCTTCATTCCTTTGGAGCTTAAATAAAACTGTTTTGCGTAAAATATTCTTCCATTTTCGATAAACACCATTTTTCACTGGTGACAACCACCCTGAACACGTTCATCCAATTAGACAACTAGTCGAGGCCAGAGAATAATGTCACTGAAATAAGACGTTTTAGTGCGTTTCTCGCCGTTTCTTCGTAATTTTGGTAACACTTGGAGGCCAACGCATTGTTTTATGTGAAAAACTCGGGCACGAAAATCATCGTGAACACTGCCTTTGAGCCGATCTATTCTAGTCGGGGCACAGCTTTGATGCACAAAATGCCATGGTATGGTGCGTTTACTCTAATGACTCCACTCAGATATGAGCGTTTCCCTCCACCAAAAATGAATCAGCTGATTACACACCTGTTTCCCTATATAGCACTCCCACCTCGTAAACACCACGTCTTTCATTGGGACAAAGCTACTAGTCATAAATGTGAATTGTTAACGTCCCATAGGGTTGCTAGCCAGACACCAGATGATTGTAGACTTGAGCTCGCGCGGGAAACTTGGAGCAAAACTGGGCCACCACCACTCGCTACCTGTCAGCGATTCAGCCTCGACGACACCTCGGCTACTTGAATCAATATGGAGGGCCAATATAGATAATTTTTAGGTACTCTATTTTGATAATTTCATGAAGAAATCTGAATTCCTGCGAGTGATCCTATGAATATGAAACGGTGAGGTAACCGACAAAATGTATTTATAAAACCCTGAATCAGGGTACCAGATTTTAGACGTGTCCCGCCATTATTTTGGATGGAGGATCCAAATGTTATCGCCACACATTGATTAGAGCTCTCATTTCTCCAGATACTTCGCTTTCGGAGATGGCCCTATGATTATTAAACGCACTGCATATAGAAAAACTGAGCTCATACTTATGAAATTCTTAGCAGCAGGTAGATTATTGCACGTGAAATAATACGCAGCGACGACATACCTGAAATAGTGTTTTTGCCAGAGAAGAAATCAGCGAAGAAATCAATTCACTAACCAACTGTAGTGATGATCAGGAAAGGAGGATACTAGATCATGGGCAAGCAGAAAAAGCTTTTTCCAGTCTTGAAAATAGCACAAACAATTCGCGTGCAAAATGATCGCATCCTAAATGTAAAAATGCACACTTTGAAACAAGTCTTTGAACACTGAACAAACATCTTGAAAACCGAACCATATATAATCCATGCTCAGCCATGATCGACGTTGTGGTCTCCAAAGTTTCAGCGACTTTACCCTCCCGGTATAGTTCATGAGCTAGTTCGGTTTTCTGTCGGGGATCTCCAGGAGCTTCCTCCTTCCTCACCTTTTCCATCTAAAATTTTACAACAGTTATGCTTGAATGAACGTCAATGACAGAATCACCTTCTGCGATTCTAGAGATAACTAGTAAGTTTACCTATTCTAAACCTCATTTCGAAGCCTAAATTACCTTGTGCAATTTGCATACGCACGCCCGTGCGATTACGTACGGACTACCCCACCTCGCCACTCATCAGCTGATCAGGCCAGTTTTCTTAACTTCACTTTCTCGTGTTTTATTCCTGCTTCAAACTGATTTTAAGTACCATGCTAGAGTCAAAGTGTGTTTGGACGATGGAATGTGTGGAGAGCAGAGACGATAAGAAAAGCAACGTAGAGGTCAGCCGATCTTCGCAGTAGCACTGGTGTAGGCGGACGCCTCGTCCGCTCTCGACGCCATCAAGGACTTGCTCGTTTCCACCAACATGGTTTTCCAGCGCTGTCGAGCTCTTCATTTGAACAGGCTACTGAAACTTAGCATGGTTCAACGTCAGATGAGATGGCCGAAAAGAACGCAGATAACTAGAGACGATTGGGCAGAAGGGAAGGGGAACCTATTTTGTTGATCGTTAAAGCGCACTACAAGCTGTAAAACGGCGAAATTGACATGGATCCTACGCGTGCTAATGCGGAGCGGAGGTTAGAGACAGTGAGAGAGCGGAGGGCAGACGGAGGTTGAGGCATCACGCCTCGGATGATGTTATTCACGACCTTTTATAGAAGGTGCATAGGTGGCAGAACACTAGTTAATAGAACTAGGTTCTTCTTCTTCTTTGCAGCCACGTCGAGGGTTATGTCATATGTTGAGAAACTGGGCGATCAGTAATGGATTCGTTCATAGGTCCATTGTGATCAGCGTGGCTGATCTCTCCGGACAATTAAACAAATGTGCCGTATCGTGGCCGTGGCATCCACAGTCCGGGAAAACGTCCGATTTGCTGCTGTCAATCTTGCTGACTTAGGCCATGAGCGTAGTAGAGTGACCACAGCACAGCGATGCCAGGATGCATCTGGCCCTCCTTCCGAGTTGAGACTCGGATGTGCAAACCCGGGGCGGCACCACTCCCAGGATGGAATTCACCGCAGCCTTTTCAGATGACACCGTACGAACTGTGTGTGCTCCTCGCGCAACAGACGGAGTCGTTCTTGCGGTGAGTCATGCCATCTTTGCAATTTGACTTTGCTTGGAGCATCGGAACTAGGTTCATCCTCCACACATAAGTCTGAGGTTGCATCATTCGCACCGAACTGTTGCTGTTGTTGTTGCCCATCTTCCACCATAGAGACTGATTCTTGATCCAACTTCCGGCATGTAGACGACATAATCGAAACAAATGGATGGGATACTCTTCTTTGCAGGATCCCTGAATCGGGCGTTTTTAATCCCATTTTTATATCTTCATTTTTTGTTAATCACAAAAATGACAGGAAATTGGCTACTTCCACGTGTTTAGGCCAGAGATTTTCATTTGTGAGGTGCGTTGGCTTCCCATAGGAAGAGAACGTGTGCGGTACTATGTGTTCCCCAGCCCGCATTCCGGGCAAAGTGTATTATCAGCCTCTCCTATCTTATGAGGATATCATTGCGTTTTTGCGTAGAAACCTCTCCGTAGCTGAGACAGCGCTGCTCGACTTGAGCTTGGCGAGGTCACGTCCTCCTTCGCATAGGCTTAACAGTTCTGACGTGCTTCCTGATCTGCCTAGTTGGTTCCCGCTCCTTCATCATTTCGTGCGACTGGTGTTCTGGGTGGAGTGCCGAAATTGTTCGATATTGAAGTGTCAGCATCTCGTCATGAGCTTGAACTGGCACGATTCCCTCTCGTTTCTCAGGTGAGTGGTGCTCGCCATCGCCAGCCTTCCCGTCGCGGTCCTCAGAGATGCATTTTGACAAGCTTGTAAGCGATCCCAGTGAGATGATGCAATGAGCGTGCTCCAGCCTGGAGCACCTTAGGACATCACGGATTGTCCAATGACACGGTAAATCAATGAAAGCAGCTCTTTGCTTTGTCCCCAGTTCCTTCCGCCAATGATATCGGAATCTTCGCTTTTTTACCAGTCTTCTAGGGAACAACTCCCTCATATATTTCACAGGTCAGAGGTTCCAACTAGGTGGAAACATTCATTGATGGTCCCATTGCCAAAGAAGTCTCCGCACTCTGAGGCATCCAATTATAGGCCAGTAAGCATCACCTCGATTTTCTGTAGACTTTTTGAGAAAAAATTTTGAAGATGGCTATTGTAACATATCTCGAGGATAATAAACTGCTGTCTGATCGACAACATGGGTTCAGGAAAGGGAATTCAACTGTTACTCAGGTGATTGAAACGATAAATCACTGGACCTCTGGTTTAGATAGTAAAAATAATGTGGCTGCATATGAGTTTTACGTCCGGTCTGTGTTGGAGTATGGGACCTGTGTTTATGCACCGCATAAGCGAATGCTAATTCAAAAACTAGAAGTAGCTTCAAGAGGAAGGTCTTAATACGCGCAATGGGATTTTCGTATAGCAAAATTCCTAGGGGATACATTAGGAATAAGAGGTTGCATTTGGACTCGCTTGCTGTTAGAAGGAGAAATGATTTGTATTTAATTTTTAAAATGTTGAATGGTACGGTAGGATTGAACCTATCCGAGTTTTTTACCCTCATACGTTCCAATACAAGAGGACAAAGGTACAAACTCAGCTTCCTTAGGCCTCGTTCCCAGTCTAGGCGGCATTTCCTCACGATTCGTGCGGGACTGGATTATCTGAGCTTGAGCAAAGAAGTAGCTGATTCACTCCCACCTACTCTGGTTTCAAAAACTGTGGGTCGGCCAGTATCTACTAAGAACAGGAACCAATTTCGTTATAGCCTCATTGGTAGTTGTGTTCCGTTTTAGTGTTTGAATTAGAGTATAGCCTCATTGGTAGTTGTGTTCCGTTTTAGTGTTTGAATAAGTTGTTTTTAAGTCGTTAATTTTTTTTCATTTGCTTTCCTTCACATGTGTCTAGGCACATGTAATAAATGTATAGGAATATATGTAGTCCCGTCATTATAATACCGAAATGGCCGAGAATCGGCGGATTTCTTTATCGATGCGTGATTTGCGGTTCCATTAATAAAGATTTCCGGCACGTATTTCTGCTTGAGCAGGAATGCATTGTAAGAAGAAAGACAGTGGTCTTCTGAATCAAATATTGAAGATTTAGATTTTTCCAGGGTTCGCACTGGACTATTACCCATTGGCGACGAGGCCATGTACAACCTGACGAGAGCTCTCTCGAGAAACTTATGGAACAATTTCTCGATGGCTATCTTAAGGGCTGCACCAGGAGTTGAGACGTCGGCGCATTTCATGCTTATCCTACTAGGGCCTGAATATCACAATTAAACATGTCTCTCAGCAGCAGTCTGTCGGCCGCTAAGCCTCCAACCTTAGGGTGTGGGAGCATGCTTGCCTTGTGTTTTCCAGCCCTCGTACGTACAACCGTGAATAGTAACAACGCCCTAATCCCAAGCATAACTTTGCATGCCAAACCTACCGAATGGGTGGGTGTGTAGCCCTCAAACATGGCTTAGGGCCTGAATGTGTACTTTAACCGACTTGCAGAGGCAGTGCTTTGAGGTTAATTACAATAAGCGTAGCGTGAATAAAGCGCTACCTGCTGCGATCCGATAAGGGACACAACCCGTCCACAGATCTCACCAACCCCGATGATACAAAATGGAGGGCGGATCGGCTTTCCGTCGCAACAAGACGCAAGCTTAGCTGCCAAATGTCTCCAACTCCAACAAGGAACACTGCGAGATATTCTCACCCAATCCGGTAGCACGGATCCTTATTCGGAAGCCGGAACTAGTTTGTATTTCCTAAGCAATGGTGCTCAGCAGCTAACGAGTGGCGGTCCTAGAAAAACACACCTAAAACCTGTTGCTCTTGCATTTTGAACTTAAACTGAGCAAATGAACCTGTAAGAACGCCGCTGAAAGACAGCGTGAAGCAGAATTCCCGATTCTCCAATAAAGAAAGGTATGTGCGGCCGTGCCCACAACCATCAGAGCCGAGAACAACTAAAATCATGGGTAATATACAGAGGTTTCCGAAAAAATGAAGCCAGCCCTGTCGAAATAAATCCTCCAGCAAATCCAATTTTCAAAATATCATGACAGGTAACGGCAGCAAAATGGAACTATACTCATTTTAAGCGGCAGTAAACCATAACTTATCGAAGAAAGAGATCCCCGATCCGTATTCAGTATACTAAATAAACCCCACGTAAGTTTCAGAACCAAATCCGGAATATTTTTTCGCAGCATCTTTGAATTTGCTTGATGAGCAGCTACCCTAATTGCTCGCAGAACTTTGAAAACGTCTACAACTTCAACTTCCAGAATACTAAACTACGCTCCAGGAAGAACACAGCTTGCTACAAGCAGTCGGAAACAATGAACGGAACGGCAAAACAAACCTTCATTGTTGTCATCATCTTATTCAAAGAAGCTAGGTCATCAGCCGGAATATCCATGCTTAAAGAATCCGTGTAGTCCTTCTAGGCCACAATGTGCATCAGGATACCCTCACTGGGAGGCCGTCTCTACTAGCATCTAGACAATTACAAGCATTAACAAGACACCCGGATCCAAACTTGTCGAACTCACAACTGAGGCCGGAATCGTACTCCCGCGAACAGCGACGAGTGCACATCAGGCATTTCGATTTCCGATCGATATTGATGGTAAACATTGCGTAGCTTCGCTTGCCGCGGTAAGTATAATCCTGGCCTCACACCTGCAACGTACAGAGATTCTCATTGTCCCCAACAAAATCCAAAGAGCTGAGAGTAAATATCTGGACTTAACAACGTAGGCCCCAACCTAAGAGGCCATTCTGTATTCAACGCACACGTTTTGAATTGAATGAAATCACATTAGCATCCCATGAGTATGACACTCGTTTTGAACCTCCTCAACTTCGAGGGTAGCACCTTTTGGGTGTGTCACCTATGACACGTCAAACTTGAAGCCGATCGGTCGTTCCACCAAACAATATTTACTGTGCTCCGTGGGCGATGCCGTAGAGCAGTCCTTTTGCGAACGGTTGATATGTTCGTAAAGAGCGCGGACAGACATAAAAACTGTCCTCCAATGTAATGCAAGAGAATTAATAATTTTTTTCAGAATGTAAAGAACTCCAACTCGCTACGCTGATTATTGCTTTCAGAGAACCCATGGTAACTAGGGTCAAGCGGAGCGTTGCGTAATTTTCGAACTCAGAGCGATCCCCCGCTCAATTTTTCCAAAAATCCAGAATTTTGCGATCCCTCCTCCCCTAGTCCGGCCAGTTTAGGTTGATTACTAAAAGTGTCAGACGCCGAAAATCCCATGTCTCAGTAGTTGACCCAAGCGCCTACAAAACCGAATGCTGTGATCGGCTTCCCAGGGACCAAGAGTAATCAGAATTTATAGGAATATACACGAGATTCTCTTATATTTTTGGACCGAAATTTCTGCGATCCCCATCGCTAACATTCACTTTCGGACCCAAATTTTTGCGACCCCTGTTATGCAGAAATTTCACCAACCCCGCTTGACCCCTGCCGTTGGTAACTTGTACCTTCAATTCAAGATAAACTGCAAAAATATTTACTGCAAGCATGCACCCTCAAATTGGTGTCGATCTTATGTAAGCATAAATCAAAGCGCTTGGAGCTGGTCGTATGGGAAACTAATAGAAAAACCGAGGAAAACCAGCTACAAATAGAACAATTGACAGATGAGGTTGTTGACACGGAGTGAAAGTGGAACAGAGTTTACACCGTTTCACGTATAAAGTCATGATGCAGCGCCGGTCTTGGAATATGGTGCCCCCATTTGTACCAGGCATCTCTCTGAAACTTCTTGGTGCAGAACGCAGAGGGCACAGAATACTGCCCAAAGGCTTGTAACAGGATGTCACAAATCGACACCTATTCAGCATCTTCACCAGGAAACGGGCCTACTCCCAGTGAAGCAACACTGATAACTCCAGTCTCAGCAATACCTCATAGGCATCGTCAAGAGCCCAGCACATCCAAAGCACCGTCTTCTGTCGTCTGGCCCCCATCCAAGAAGCACACGCACGCCGCTCAAAGCTTCTCTGTCAGCTGTCGATCAACAACGTTGAGCTACATCTGAGCTCTCGCGAAGACTCCAGATGGCTGAGCATACGCGCTTCGTGGCAGAATATTTGTCTGCCGCTCAGCACGATCCCGTATACGGCGGTGTCAACGATTGCGAAGCTGATCTACCGAGGCGCCTCCGAACCATCCCCGCAAGTCTGCGATGCGGTCACTCTTCCTACCTCAAGGCCTACGTCCATCGAATTGGCCAGTCAGTCCCTGATAAATGCCCCGATTGTCAATGTGATGGACATGATTCTTTGGATCTATTTTCATGTTCTGCTAGACCTACAACCCTGTATGCTCAAGATTTATGGTACCAGCCGTGTGAGGTTGCCGGCTTCCTAAGCCTCTGATGCTATGTTCTATCATGGCTGACAACAAGAAAACATCGTTTCATGCGCGCTCGGGTAAAACTGCGGAGCTAGTCATAAAGTGGTTGTAATTGCGAAGTAAGTAGTATGGCTACGACCTGTACTAGAACGCTTACGTTGTTGGAAGCCTAAAAAACTAGCCAAAATGACCGTATTCGAACGGTCAATCTGGACGAGTTTGTATTGGGAGGATGGAGCCTATGAATTTTTGACTCGAGAAGGCTCCGCTTTAGTAGTTTTGACTCGTCTTTGGCGTGGCCGTTGTAGTTGGAGCCATACGACCCCAGCGACGCAGTTATCTCAGCCGCTTTTTTCGAGCGTGTCTGTTGCCTTTGAGCATCACGGAAGGTGCGTTGACTCATGACATACAGGCGGCATACACGCTCGTAAACGAGGCAACTATGGAAATAGAATGGTATAGCGCAGAACACAACGATTGCGCATTTTGAAGCATCAGAAAGTACTCACAATGTCTCTACTTGATTGAGAAGTTAGCCCCGCCCTGTATTTCTCCGCCGTTGTATTTGCCGTCCTCCACGAAAACACGGGTGCCGGACCATTCCCGCCGTCGTCGATGTATGTGGCTTACATATTGTACATATTGTACCACCCACAAGCGTCGCCGACAGTGGAAATAGCCCAGCACCCCTGTTTTATAGGATGGCAAATATATGAGGCGGAGATATACAGGACGGGGCCTACTTCTTATTCGTGTAACGGTACTGTGAGTAGTTTTTGTCGCTTCACAATGCGTTTGGGTTGTTTTCTGAGCCATATCATTCTATTTCCGTAGTTACCTCAAAGACATTTATGGTGGGTGTATACTAGTGTTTCCCGAATATTCGTTTATTCGAATAATTCGAACATTCAAAGAAGTGGAATATTCGTTTATTCGAATATTCATATAGAAGTGAAATATTCGGTTTATTCGAATATTCAGCATGCATAATTTGAATATTCGACAAGATCGCACTCCATTTTGCCCTAATTTTACATTTCAAACATCTTAGCGTAATGACTCCTAATTTCTCACAATTCTTCAGTACCTCTTAAATTTATAGCTACAGCAAGTATGTACAATACCAGGCCGGTCAGCTGAACTTCGGTCCGCAATTGCGCCTCGACACGCTTTACGGCCGCACGCGCTGAAGTCAGTCGAATTTTCCAGCCGCCAATCTCCAATATGGCTTTTTGATACAGTTTTCAAATTTCCTTGTTTACTTCCAGTTTCTCTTAAACCCACCTAGAGTCAACAGACGGGCGGCCGAGGCGCTGGAAACTCTTCCGAATCGAATGCGCGCGGCCGTAAAGCGTGGCGAGACGCAATTGCAGACCGGAATTTGGCCCAGAGAAGCACATTATATAAAATCCGCTCGTAGGAATTGTCAAAACGCTAGAAAATGCCCATTTCACCTTTAGTTGAAGAGACAAAGTTTGAATTTCGAGCGACGCATAAGTATAGCAACACTTGAGGAAGCATGAGTGAGTCTCGCAAAAACAGCCACATTGTATCATTTTCATGCGTATTTTTATGGAACCGGTTCAAGGTGATGCTATTCGTCCACTCTCCCGGTGGACTTCACCTGAATTCTATGGCTGACAAATGATTTGAGTTGGTAAGAGGGTGCAGTTTATGAGATGACAACTTACCAACCTGTTGTCGACCCCCCAGTTTGCCTGAGTGGATTGAATGAGATAGTACGCTATAGAGTGTTGCCCAAATATTTGTTTTTTTTTTGAATATTCGAATATTCAAAGAAGTGGATTATTCGAATTATCGAAAATTCAAGGAAGTAGAATATTCGTTTACTCGAATAATCGAATATTCAAAGAAGTGGATTATCTGGAGCACTCGAATATTCAAAAAATAACGGTTCCTAACACTCTAGGGTATATTACAGGTGTTGGCTGTGGCCTCTCAGCAGGCCGCGCGTTTGGTTAGTCGCAAAGCTTCGATCGATCCCCACATTTCTCGTGGGCGCACAATGACGCAGCGCAGTAGTTTGAGGTGTCCTTAGCTATCCCCGTTCTAGTTACCTGAACTATACAAGCGTGTATGTTAAATTTTAAGAATTATCGACCTTTCCGGGAATATTCGATTTTTAGAATTGTTTAGTTTTGAAATCAATACTTGGAAAATACCTGATAGTGGACACAATGAATCATCACAGACAGGCTGGTGTCTGGTGATAGCCAATGTAGAAGTTTGGTGCCCTTGGATCAGGGATAATGCATACGTTATGGAAATTGTAATTTTGGAAAATTTCATAAAAGGGAAATTCGCCAAGTTGAACGGAAAAATTCGTGAACTCATTTTGGTATTATAATCAAGCACTTTTAGGGTCCAAACGTTCCGTCAACCTGAGCAGCCCTGATGCACATAAGGGAAGGACATGCATTTAAAAATTTTCACGGTCCTGAGCTTTCTATACATTTTCTGCAAACAATCGAAGACAGGGTCTAATTTTCCAAAGGACGATTAACGAAAATAGGTAGAAGAAGAGTTAAAGGCATCGTACGCGCAGAAAACCGTATATTATTTTTCACGTTTTTGTGTTGCTTGGCCTATCTAGTGAACGAAAATGTCGAAGGGGCCCATGAAAAACCTTCATTTGTGAAGAAAAGTCAATCGGAACACATTGTAAATACGAATTTAAATTTCGCTGAAAATTAAAATTTTCCTTGTCTCTGTCATTTTCGGAGTTTTTCTGCATGTGGAGTTCGTGCCGTAACTATTTTTCATGTTGTCTCACGGTCGCACCAACATTCTAGAAAAGTGCTAGATGACTGGAGAATTGGTGGCGGATCTTCATCTTTAGCGCCTTCCAACCTCATTGCCCAACGTATTTGACGCGCCAAAGGTTACCAGTGTGGTCTGCCGGGCTCAATCATGAAACTGAGCCTGAAAAATGAAAATTGATTCCCAGCGCGAACGATGCCTTTAAGCTTTCGACTGATATACCACAATAGGTCGGAACGAGGGAAAATTCGTTGACACAAATTTGCTGGACCACTTTCTTAGCAACCTGTACAAACTCGCGACATGTACGTGCTGCGCCGCGGTCAATGATCGTCGCGCGCGTGACGCGACATGCCCGTTTTAAGATGAAATCAATTATCAAATTGGCACCTCCTAGATAATTATTAGCTTTCATGCGTTCATTTCATGTCGCTAACGAACGGCCTTGTCTTGTATGATGCGAAGAATACTCTTCCATAGATGGTGGGTTTCCTGCGTTTGCTGTAATGCTCGACACTTACCGGACCGTGACGCGTACGCACGCGAGTAAGCAATGTCATGAGGTCATACATAATAAGCACTTACCAAATTTCCTATCGGCAGCTGAACTATTGTCGAGTACATTCGCAGATGATAAAGCCCATTTACATAATAATAGGCGAACACCAGATGCTTCTTAACGAGGTGTCGATCGACTATCAATTGTGACACGCGTTTGTATTGTTGAACAATAGTGAGGTCCTGAGATGAACAGAATCAAACCCACAAAGTAACTGCAAAATGTAAAGGCGCAGACAACAATCTCAAAAAACCTACTTTAATAAAAACTGCGAAATCCGTCAAGGTGTTAGAAGTTTGACATTTTCTGGCATATGACCTATCCATCCATAGCGTAGCAGTTTCGCGTTCACCTTGAGCGAGATATCGTCTGAATCGAGGACCGCAATCACAACTCGCAAAAGTCAACCTACTGTTCAATAGCGATTAGAGCATCAATGGTAAAACTCACTGAATCAAAACTTCATAATCACTTTCATCTACAAGCTTGATGAACTCAACATCTTCTTTCGGACTGGAACAAAAAAAAATCATTGGCATATCTACATACAATTAGGTCCGTAGCTTGTTTCCTCAAAAAAAACATGCAAATCTCACCCGCGGCTTGCGCGGACGGATTGAAACTCAACGGCGGCTGGCGGTAGGGTAAACTGATTAGCTGCGCCCGTCTCTCGACCACCGTGCCAGGCGCGGTTGAGATGTAAACGTTACTTCTTGAAAAAACAAGCCATGGACCTAACTATAGTATCGCTTACGTCAAAACGAAAATCCCACCACTCATCCTGGTTGCGTGCGCGCGGCGCTGCGCCTTCCGTCCTCTCTCCGCTCTAATTGCCGCTTCGCGAACGCACGCGGAAGAATCAGGAATTCTGTTTTGACCCAGACTATAGGCTAGGCCCGAGGTTTTTGCACGAAATGATCGTCAGTGAATGATCCTCTAGCGATCTCTCAATAAAAAGACAAAGGCGGCGAATTACTCGGAAAGTCGCGCCGCGGCAAGAGCCTGCCGCGCTATGGGCTTGGCGGCTGAATGCACATATAGACCCGGACAAGAATTTCTATTGAACTTGCTGCATCCCTTCTAAAACGGTACTATTAGAGAATTTCATCATAGGACATGTTGATCGAATCCACACCGCAAGTGTGGCTATGGAGCAGTTCGGCTGACACACGCGCCGCGCGCGACGGGAAAACGCTGCGCGCGTCGTCGTCCATAAGGCGCATTAACCGAGCGCAAACTAATTTTCTTCTCAGAGAGCCCAAGCTAAAGCGCCCCAAGAACGACGAGGCGCGCAGCGTTTTTCCTTCGCGCGCGGCGCATGGACCAGCCGAACTGCTCTCAGCCACACGCGCGGTGATTCGATCAACATGTCTCATCACAATGCTACTTATAACACTGTAATAGAGGAAATGTCTTCGAGAGGATAGCTGCACTGCGCGCGAAATGCGTCGAAAGCGATCGCCTCGCGCAGGAACTCCGGTATGAACGCTGCGCGGACGCTGGGCAACCACGCGCAAGTGGGTACGCACACAATTTCCAAGAAACGAACAACGAAAATTTTGAGTAGCAAGGGCAACAGTTTTTTTGTTTGTTTAGGTGCAAGTGATCATTACCTGGCACCGAGTATCTCCTAATTTCCGTCGTCTTCCTTCTATCCATTATGGCTCTTCTAACTCACTAAACATTTGATCCTTCCGGATACTTTTATTACTGTCGCACCAGAACGAATCTACAAAATCCCTTCAATATGAGCTTCCAGAGTAGCGTCGCGGCAAAACTTTGTGACGCGGGGTGTATGGGAAGGATAGGGAGTGCTACGCAGCAGAAACCGTGCCGCACCACTAAGCGAGGGTAGAGCTTTCAGATGGAGCGAGCTCCGCGGCGAGTTGGTTAGGGCGATCGATATGTCGCGTGAAGAAAATGACCATCGCCGCTCGCGGCGAGTTGCCAGGCGATCGATACGTCGCACGTGAAGAAAATGACCATTTCCACCGCTCGCGTCGCGTGCCGCTGATTGGGGACTTCTAGATTGGTGTCGCTGCTGAACATGCGTCGCCGCTCCACTGAGCCAGAAGATGTGGCGTGGTCTTAGGATGTCGCAGAACTGGCGACACGCGACACGAGCGACAAAAAAGGTAGAAGTCACGTCCTTCGCGCGAAGTATCCATTGCCGCAACGTTCAGCTCGCCCAATCTGGTAGCCCCACTGGTTATCGTTTCGCGCGGCACGGTTTTCGCTCCGTGGCACTTCCCGTCTTTCCTACACACACCGTTGAAAGAGAATTTCGCCGCGACGCCGCTCTGAAAGCTCCTATTCTGCGATTAACCAAGTCCACGCCCATTTCTCCTCGTTTTGTGGAGCGACGGCGCGAGTTTGCTGCGATGTACTCTGAAAGCCCGGAAACTTTCCTTTTTCGAGAAGTTTTTTCTCCAAATATGCCAATTCTCACTGCATCTTGATTATTAAGCGATTTAGGGACACCTGCAACTTGTGAGGTTAAGTATCAGGAACAATGTCTTAAATGCCGAGTCCGGTAAAATTTTGACACCACCAAAATTCGGGTTATATATTTTGGGCTGTCCTACCAAGCTGAAAACGGCCTGTACGTTTCACAGAGTATGAGTCCTTACTTCTAAACAGGGTTAGAGGGGTTACGGTATTAACGGTGAGTGATAGATCATGACAGACGGATGCCGCATGATTCAGTACACGCGCAGTTTTTAAGAATCGTGTACGATGGCTAAAACATGGACGATAGACACACATTTGCCATACGGTAGCCTTCACGTAAATGGATGAATAACTTGAAAAACCTTTTTTCGCAATTTTGCTGCGTTCCGTCTGATGTATCAATTAACTCCACTTTTTAGATTTTAGCACCGATTCAGCAAGTTATCTCAGAAATGGAGTTCTATTTCTGCCTGAACCCTGCCTTTCCCTAATGGATTTTCAATTTTTTGATCGAGTATCAACCAGGTTTTTGAAGAATGTAGGCGAGCTTCGGGAAGGATGGCTCATCTTCGTCGGTCGCGCGCGGCCGCAACGCGGCGTTAGCATCGTAGCGCGCCTGCTAGCCCCTCGCACTCCACCGTTCTTCATTTCACACATATTTCCCACCAAATACTTGGCTTACACGCCTTCATCTTCAGCTATACAATGCACAGGAGCATACTAAAGATTATTTTAGTGTCAATAGAATAAGAATAAACTTGACAACTCGTAGGATAAACGGAAACAGAGAGAAAAGTACGAGATACGCAGGACACGAGCACGGAGCAGCACTACGCCACAAAAACAATTAATTAACGATTATAAGACGCAGTAAGATCAGGTCTAGAACGGGGCTGTTGAGGCCCCTGATAACTACTGTTTGTGCAGATGGCTTTTTCAAGTCGCTCTCAATACGCAAATAACCGTTGTGAAATGGCGCCTTCTAACAATACTAGTAATTTTGAACTTCTTCACCTCCTTGGAGATTGAAAACATCATTAAGGGGGTAAATAAGGCCAAAATGCCGGAGGAAGACTTAATCCAATGCGAATCTGCGACCACTTCTGTTTCTCGAAGTGAAGGATGACAAACGCCCTTATATGTACTCTGCCAACCCGTAGCTAGATGCCTCCGAGGGCGCGCGGCCTGTAACGCCGCCCCATTCCATGTAAAGAGGAATTTACGGCTTTTAGTTACGATAGCCAAACCCGCATATTCTTGTGTCGACGGTATATGGGCGCAATTTCTACGCTTTGTTCTACGTAAAAACGAAGGCTAAATTCGATACATTGATCTCTCTGTCGCTAAACCCGTATATTCTCGCTATAATTTTGTAGCGGGAATCTGCAGATTCAATGACAGCCTGTGTCGAAATGCAATCTCAAACCCGCGCTGGCTACGGGGAACGCAGGGAGGCCGTTCGAACAGTGTTAGCCCAGTCAACTCACGTAGTGATTACTTGACACTCTGTATTGAGGGTAACACAGTGTCGCTGCCTGGAAGACTTTGCTAAAGATAATTTTGACCGCTGGGATGCTGCAGACCGTGGGGAAGGAACGATAATGCGGTTGATCGCAGCTGCAGAGACGCCTTTCTAGAACGGATCCTGACTGGGTGCGGGCCGATGGACCGAGTGCTGTAACGAGAATTGGCGTAGAATATGCGGGTGCCGTAGCTAAGATTTCACCAGCTGAGGCTAAACTTTCCGTAATTTACGTAAATTCTCCGTGTCGAAATTAGGACTAGGTGCCTCGAAACCCTGGGCATCTCCGGTTTCCGCGTGAGTGCATCTAGCTACGCGCTGGCAGAGCAGGGCATAAGTACATAAAGGCCATAAAAACAGCCAATGTCTCACCGTCGATTGCGTACCAATGCGCTGCGCACCGTACGTGCGTCGGAAGCAGACGAGTTTTGGTCGTCAGCGCGACGAGTTTGAATGATGCGGCGGCCGAAACGTTGCGCGGCGGCTGCAAACTCGATCGCGCGGCGAAGAAACCCGTCTGCTCCGACGCGTGCGTCGCGCAGCGCGTGGTACGCAGTCGACGGTGAGACATTGGCCGTTTTATGGCCTGTATGACATGTTGCGCTGAAGTTGGCATTAATTGTACTACATGTAAGGAAGGAATTTGGAGACCTAAAGAGATCGATAGCGATTGAGCCAGCAGTAAATTATGGCGTTTCCTTCGTTGATCTCCTCATTTCCCAAATTGTTACCCTAATACTGAATTTCTGTGAGCTTAGATTCCTAGAACAGATGACTCTCTTACATGCAATTTCAATTACCCCTATATTTCGTTCCATACTTCGTTGTATTAGTCAGCAGCTTTCCATCACATATATTCTTCTTTCCAATTAACATAGTTCTACATCTATCGGTAGAAGAAGCACGTCTTGGAGAAGTCACTCGGCATGTGCAAGTATAACGGTGGGGCGTTTCTAATCATATTAGTTGATGAAGACACTCAGCATCACTCCCATACAACTAGGATTTAATAAAATTATGGTTGGCACTTATTTTTTGTTTCATTTGTTTCTGGTCGAAAGTGTAAATTGTCAGGCGGTAAATCCTCCAGTATTATCACATTCAAGACCTATGATAAATGATAAGAAAAAGCTCGAATGTTGAGCGAAAAGTACAGTCGCCTACTCGGTTTAGCCGCCCGAGAAGAAAGATCTATATTTGAAGAAGTAGCAATATCGAAAACTGCAGTGCAAAGCTACGAAGAATCTCGGCATAATGGGGCTGCCAAACTTTTATTGAGGGAAAAATAGGCGAAAATACGTTTTCAGAGAATCATTACGTTTGTCGGGAGTCTCAACAACCCCGATGAAGAGTGCGAGATGGGACAGCAGGCGCGCTACGATGCTAACGCCGCGTCGCAGCCACACGCGACCAGCGAAGATGAGCCATCCTTCCCGAAGCTCCATACCTACATTCGGTTTTTTTCCAAAAAATTAACTTTTATATCTTCGCAGAACAAATAGTATCCAAAAAAATCTCTAAAAAAGAAAAAGTCACGTGTACACGCTGAGGTCCAAATTTAATATCCAGCAACAAGAGAAAGAAAACATAAATTATGAATAAACGTATATATAAAACACTATAAACTCACCTGCACTCTGTCTGGCGGAGATGTGTCCAGACTCAAGTTCCGTTATCAACATAGCAGACCGGAGGTTGATCCTCATATGCAGCGTACGCAAATCCGAATACACATAATATCCAATGAAATCACAAATGTCGCTTGCAAAGTGAAGAGAAGCTTAAATAAAATTCAAAACGTATGCATAAAAAAACTTCAACTCAACTTTCCGTCCAGGAGCGCGCTGGTGGTCGCGTCGTGTTAGCTATGAGATGCATGCTAACCTCTATCCCTCTGAAGTGGTGAGGGCAAGCGAGCTAGTTATGTATGTGTCCTCTGGTTCCGAGTCAGATTTACTCTGTTCCCTCGCGCGCTTGCGTGGAGCGATAGTAAATACAGCGAAAAATTGTGGGGAGAAGGAGGACGCGACGAACGGAAATAAATCACAGTCGGAAATAGAGGATACATAGCGCCTAGCTCGCTCGAATGAGTCCGGGCGGACCAAGCGTTCGGTCATGGTAAAATATGACTGTGATAAGAAGATTTGGACAAGCTGAACCCGATGAGCTTTACTTCGACCGGCTTGGCCTAAAATGAGGAAGTTAAAGCCATGCACATTTGATCCGAATCAGAAATTCCGGATACTCGTATTCTCCTGATAGCCAACTAGCCAAATAACGGCGCAGAAGGTCAAGTACAGGATATCCGACTGAGTTCCAGCAGAGGGATTTAGAACAGCAAGAAAGCGCGACAGCCCGGAGTAATCTCAGATAGATAGATAGATAGAGAGAGAGAGAGAGAGAGAGAGAGAGATTGAACGTATGGTCCGACCTCGCATCAATCTGAGAGTTACAAGGCGTTTTTTCGAACATTTTCCCGGATTTCTGGGACATTTTTCGCATGATTCAGTTTTTGGATTGCTCAGATTTTGATGTTTTCACGATGATTCGGTATGCAATTAGCCAGATCGGATATCTGATCGGATGCGAGCTGGTATATGGCACTGTGGGAAAAATGTTCAGAACTATAAGCTATGGCCCCATTTTCCTATGAGGGTTCCCTGTGGTGCTGGTCAAAGATTCATTGTCCGCATTCCAGAGGATTACAGGTTATGGCACTCGAGTGACAATCAGCCTACCGTAATGCTTTAAAATAAAAAAAAAGGTTTCTGATCAGCTTTTCAAGGAATCCCCCTCCTCAGAAAAATGAAAACAAGTTACTTGTAAAGCAAATGTAACCTACTTGAATGTCTCAAGTAACCTACATTTATATTACATGTAACATACATTTATATCACATTGCTTTAACTTAGTTATGTTAGATGTTCTATGGGTGTCGCACAATTACGACTCAGTGTCATAATCCATGCGACACGTGATATATACATCGTGCTACCCCAAGAGCAAGGGGTCCCAGCACGATTGGATTCAACGTCGAATTTCTATGCAGTAGCCATAGTCCGCAAGTGAGGACCGGCATTTGGCCTAGAGAACGAAAGTGCGTTGATATATTCACCGTGGGTGGCCATCTTCAACACAGACGACACGCGACGCAGAGGAGGCGTCCGCCCGCTTCCCAGACCACACACTAAGCGACTCAAGTACCTCAAACTTGGGTAATTGAACCGTCAGCAGACCCCGAGAGTGCGTGTAACTTAAATGGCCTGAAATAAGTTGCAAGTAGCTTAGAATGGCTTCAAGTACTCTGCTTTCGGCTTTTATAATACCAGTAGCATGTTATCATTTCTCTGAGTTAGGAAAGTGTAAATCAAATCCTCAACTTCGAGATCAAGTAGAGACGATAAAGTTCTCGGCGCTGATCAATCTCTTTGGGAGGATGTACCACTTCCATTCAGAATAGTAAACTTTTTTCTCAGAAAGTGACAACAAGCGTTACTTGTTACATTAAAAAGCCGAAAACAAGTCACTTGTAACACGTTGATGTAAGTTTCTTGCGACTTATTTCGGGTCACTTAAGTGAACATGCATCATTCGCCGTGCAGTGCGTGTCGCAAGTAACTTAAATGGGCAAAGGTATTTTTCAAAGAGGAGTACTTCCAGAAAACGAAAAGGCCAAAAAGCAAGTCTCTTGTAACATATTTAGGCCGATGTAAGTTTATTGCTACTTATCTCGGGTCATTAACATTACATTCATCGTACTGCATGCAGTGCTCCTCCGAAATGTTACATTTATGTAACTTAAATGACACAGGATAAGTCGCAAGTAACTAAAAAGGGCAAGAAAGGCATTTTCAAGAGAAGTATGCGACGGCTATAGCTTAGGACTGGCACTGCCCGGTCTGGTTCATAGTTACCCAAGTTTGAGGTACTAGTCTTCAGACTAACAGGAACTTGCTGCAAAGTTTTTTTCTGGAGTCGCGATGAGTGAAGCCACCCATGGTGAAAGGGTAAATGTAACTTACATAAACATAAGTGTAACTTACATGTAATATAAATTTTGGTCACATATAATATAAAATGTAAGTTACAGAGTAGACAGTCAAGTAACATTTCTATTACAAATAATTGTTTTCCAATTTTCTAGGTTTGGGTGTGTACTGGGCCCATACGCCCATACTGATCCCGTTGATATAGGTTTGGCTGTGTTATTACCTCAACAAAACGTGGTTTACTGAGCAACCCGGATGGGCTTCAACATCTCAGACGATAGCAGGCCCTGAGCCCATCCCGAATCGCACCACGGAGCCGCGTCCATGTTGCGCTCAAGGCGACAAATTTGTGCAATTTCCGGGCCATGTGTTGCGATCACAGGCCGTATTGCCTACGTTGCGCTCCGGGCAAGAAGCGACGAGATTGAAATCACGCAGCGCCCTGAGCGCAACTGGCCGGCTGATGACGTCACAGTATTGCGTACATGGGCGCGCCCAAGGCGCTTTCTATAAAACCGATTTAGCAAATACAGTAGCAGCAAAATCGATACACATCGACGTGGTTCAGACGCTGTCGCTGATCAATTATCGCACCCATTTGAGGGTAATCGATTTTTCAAGGAAGAATCCAACGATTTCTACACATTCACCGAATTCCCCACCCTATTAGTAATTTCCTTGAATTTATGTGACCCTTAAATGTCCCTTTTCTAAGCTAGTGCTGATTAAGAGAAATACTCTTTCAGCTCAATACACTTTCCCTGCTTAGAATTTTGAATCCTTTTCACAACTTACCTCTGGCTTCACCCCATTAATCTTCTGATTTCCCAACTATTAAGCCCTGGTACCGCCGCTGTAGCGTGGACCTGTTGATTTCGATCATCACCAGCAGCGGAGCGAGTGGGGCTTCAGTGAAATATAACTAGTGATAAGGAGGTTCCGATTTAAAAAGTACCACTGGGCTCGCAAGGTTGGTGATAATCGAAATCAACAGGTCACCATACTAATACGGGCGGTACCAGAGTTTAGGTATATTTCCCTAAAAATATGTAGGTATTCATAACAACCGCTTTGCTTTTCTCAGAGTCCTTCTTAATAGGATTTCTGTTGAATGATTCAAAGCTAAGAATGGAAAGTGTGCATGGCTCATTTTTTTTCAAACATTAAAGTTTAAATATAAATTTAAATATGCATTAAAATAAATTTAAATATCCGAGCGATTCGTTTTTCTCATTTTTTCGAAATGACTAAATAAACTAAAATATTCCCTCCAGTGAATATTTGCTAAATATGCGCCTCAGGAAGAAGAATATAGTGAATTTTAGGGATGGTCAGAATATTGGAGCGCAAATGGAGCAAGAGGAAATCACCATTACAAGCCCTACAAGAGAAAACAGTAGAGAACCCCGGCCTCAAAAATCGCAGGAAGCCCAGATGCTCTTCCTTGTTTCGATCGATTCATCTTAATTTCCAAAATGCGCGTGTCAGTCTACACATGTATGGTCCGGAGAGCAACCTGAACGCACTGCACGTTTCAATCACAACCGAAACGCACCGGAAGTTTGATTGTCAACTGCTCTGCGTTTCGGTCACAGTGGGCGGGGAGGGGCGGGATCGGGTGCGCTCCGGGCCTGCTACTGTCTGAGATATTGGGTGAAGTTCGAGCGATTGTTTCTTGGAGTGAATACTGGAGTTCAAAATGTGGAAAAATACGGGCTTACAGATTCAACCTCGGAATGCGTTTTCTTACTGACGCATCTCTTTGGGTTGGCATGAAGTGGGTTGATAGAGCAAAAAATGACTACGATGACGACAGCGAGTAGGAGACAGAGGAAGTAAACGATAACCTTTGATTACTAATGCAGAACTTTCAGAAAATTTCTAGCACGAATCCTTTATCAAAAACTCTGAGGTGGAGGGCTTACTCTCCAGTCAAGCAGCTCATGCGAAATCTACCAATGTCCGACCCATTATCTGTACATAATTCGGCATTCTGAATCCGATTCATGGCATTACATTCGGTCCTTCGAATTTCGGATCATATGCACATTTGCAGTATCGCTCTCTCGGTGCACCGGAATTCGGATCACTCGGATTTTGACTTTTTTGCTGCTGTTGGTTTGGAATTCGGATCATTCCAAACCGGATTTTGAATCATAGAAAAAATTTCATCCTTACAGAAAATCGGAAAAAGGGTAAGTCGGATCCAGTGGAGAGTCTGCTTGTAGAATTCCTGCATTAGTACTTAAATGGACGGGATTGTGAAAGTTTAGATCGTAGCGCATGATAGAAACCTCGTTACCCGGTGGTGTCGCCAACGACGCACGGCCAGCCGCAATGATCGCGCCTGGTCCATCCATAAGACTAAATATGGGAAGGACACCATAAGATATGTGGCACTTAATTATTAGAGACTGACAGCTGTATGAAACTTTTGAATATGCAAATATCGTTTACTTCTGGTCTTTCTACTTCATCGATGTAAAGGAAGTAAGCCGGATTACTGACGATCATCATGAAGAAGCGATCATACTATTCAGGTGCTCTCAATCTCAGAGCCAAAATTACTCTGTTCAATCGCGTGCGTGTACGCAGCGAAAGCGTATGTAGGAGATGGAGAGGTGCAGCATTAGCCTCTTTACACTACGCAAGCGATGGATACGAGTGAAATTTCTTGCTGCAAAGTGTACATGGTGAAGTACGAGCTCATTTCTATTGTTTCACTTGATTGGTTTGAAATACCCAATGCTTCTTCATGTATGATTTGCATAGACAATATGGAAACGAATGCAAATTTTGTTGATACGGTTTGGTCTGCATTCACGTCGTTAATAGAACTTGTTCATCCTAGGGCCCCTCAAGAAATTGTGCAAACATATGATTGCAGTCGTCGCAGCCAACGAGCTGTAACTGTGAACAGCTAAGGACTCAGAAGCGCTGAAAGTGGAAGACGTCTCCGCGCTGAAACTTATTTGCTATTCTTCTTGAGAAATTCGTAATCATATATAGCTTGCCAATAAAGTAGTGCACGAAACTCTCGTCCATCAGCCACTGTCTACGCACTAGCAGAAAGGCGAGCTCTCGTCACCCGCCATTCATATCAACTTCAGTTATCTATTATATTTACCACAACCGCTATCAGTCAGCTGCCCTGCGCTTATTTTCCTATCCAGCATTTTTTTTTTGCCAAAAACAGCCATAGCAAAATAGTTTGCGGAACAATCGATTAGGAAGACTTACTAGCAATACGCGTCATACCATCACACTTTGTATGCCGTAGTAGACGATCCTGGGTGGCAAAAATTCAATGAAAGAGGTTCGGAAAGAGCGTGTCCGAATTGACCAAGAAGCACTGACAGATTTTCAAAAGCCGATACATGGGTAGCGAGGTTCCCTAGTGAGGTTCCAGTATTTCCGTAGAGATAAGCACCATCTTCATGCTTTTCTACCCTAGTCCAAAGAAATTCCTTGAGTTGCCATAGGTATCTTTCTTGGTATCCAACATAAATAAGTGAGGGAATACCTCACGCTGCCGTAAACGCAAATGCATGTCTAAGTTTACGCCCCACTTTAGCCCACACCGCCATGACGGTGTAGCAGGAAATTTCACAGTTGCTTCCCGCGCGTGCCGCGCGTCATGCGCGTGCCGTGCTTGCGGTGAGGACTATAGGGGTCTGCAGAGTTGCGTGGCGCCGAGTCCCGCTGCGGCACGGCAGTGCTGGAGAGTGAGGGGTGCCACGCAGTGGGTCAGGGCGGCGACGTGCCGCGCGAGAGCAGCGACGCGGGTACTCTCGTGCAGTGTTTTTTGTCGCCGAAGCGACAGCAAAGCGGCTACAAGGAGCGACGCCACCATGAGCGGGCGGCGAGGAATGGTCTGGGACCATTTCTATGGTCACGACGAGGAAGCGCCGCCATCCCGATCCTTTCTATGCTAGTTTTCCTTCGATTGTTCTAGTCATACATACACGATCTTTTTCTAGTTTCGTCTCTCATTTCCGATGCTGATCGCACGGTTCCAAAAACGTTTGAAAGTTTTTTCCTTCGTTCGTTTTTTTATGTGGTCCATTTTTTTCACTCCCAAAAGAAATGAGTTCATTCCAGTTTTCACTTCCCGTGGGATAACATCGATTCTCATTAAAGATTTCGAAGTGTATCTTTCGATTTTCTTGAAATGAGAATTATCCTTGAACACATGGTTTAGCAATTTTTAATTTTTTTGAAATTTTTAAGTTTCGGCGTCTTTGGGTTCGAAAATTTATGTTCAAGTATGGTTTCATGTTGAATCCAATGAGCACATACAATAAAACCAGCAAGGAAAATGAAAACGAAATTTGGAAATCGATGAAATTCATATTTTGGCATGGAATGAATGAGATTGTACGTGGGGGAAGGTGAAGGCACCGCTGCAACTCTGCCAGTCATTGAAGTGCTCCGCCTCGTCAGTGTTTGCACACGCCCCAATCCGCTCGCTCGACGGCGTGCCGCCGGGCGGCGCAACTCTGCAGGCCCCTTATGAGAGATGCCAATATACAGACGCAGCGGTCGATTTGGGAAAGCTAGATTAGCTCTAAATAAAGCTATTCGGTGGCTTACTTAGCACCCGAATTGATTGAGAAGGTAAGTGGAATTTGATCTCTGAGCATGCCCTCTATTTCCACCGTTATTGAATTGTGAATATGACGGAAGATCATCGAAACGGAAATTTTACATATATTTGTCGAGGGACTGCGTTTTCCAGCTACAATACCCGCGCTGAGTTTTGTAAAAACGGGGAGCATCTGACAAACTTGGCAAAAAAGCTTCCCATGCATGTAACTTTATCAAATGAAGACTTTTTTGAATTCTGAAATTGCTATCGTATTCACAGATCAAATTCCTTCCTAATTATAAAACTTGTGTGCCTTAGTTCCCTAAAATCGCTTTGTTTTTCAAGGAAATAGTTTTTGCAAACGTTTTTCAAAAACGAAGTGCGGCGAAACTTTGAGCAGTATTTGTACAAGTAATGAAAGAGCAATCGGTATGGTTTCTTCAAAAATTAGGTGTAGGTGAGAGAATCTCAACGATTTTTCAGGTTGAAATTTTGAAATCCTTCATGAAACACGCTTGAGAACTACCTGAAAAGTCGGAGTTTTGTTGCAAAATCCCGGACACATAAATGAAGGATTTTGAAAATTCAACCTGAACAAACCTTGAGATTCTCCCTTCTCCACCTAATTTATGAAGGAAGCATACAGATTGATCTTCCATTACTTGTACAAATACTGCTCAAAATTTCGCCGCATTCGCCTCGCGCGACGTTTTTGAAAAGCCATTGCAAAAACTATCTCCTTCAAAAACACAGCGCTCTTAGGGAACTCCGGCACACAAGTGACATAATTAGGAAGCACTTTAATCTGTGAATATGATAGCGTTTCCAGAATTCAAAAAAGTTTTCATTCAAAAAAGTTGCATGCATCGGAGGGTTTTCTGCCAAGTTTGCCAGATGCTGTTTTCACAAAACTTAGCGCGGATATTGTAGCGTTAGTTGATCGCAGTAAAGGACATGGTGCGGTTGCGGACCTGCACTAATTACGGTAGAATCTGGCACTTTGCCAGATTTCGTCATCAATCGCAGCCAACCGTCGTCTCTCTACTCACAAGAGTATCAGCCGTGGTGCCGATCGATGACGAAATCTGGCAAAGTGCCAGATCTCTACCGTAGTTTTAGTGACAGTCCGCAACCGCACCATGTCCTTTTAACATTGCGGTCAACTGTAGTTGCAATTCGTTTTCTTTGACAGGTGAAAGGAGTATGTTGCTCTGCGAATCATCGGCTAGTTTTCAGGAATATGCTGAAGAATAGTGTGCTCTTCGTGCTTCTCCTCAGTGTTGCCGTCGCTCACTTTAACGTTACTGCTATCCTGGTACTGTTTTTAATGCATAAGAAACGCCGACGCGTACCACTTCAACACTTTTTTCCAGGCCACACTCAGACCTAATCGTAATTGCTTTTATACCCCTCGTCCAAGTTACAATTTCGAGAAGTAACTGCGAGAACAATCACAGTGGGATGATATCAATTCTGTGCCAATAGCTGCTTGAAATTCGAGCGTCAATAAATCTTTCCATTGATCATTCGCAGTAAGGGTTTTCCTTGTTAAAATGTTAACGACGCCTTCATACCGTGTCCCAAAAGAGATGGCAAGCTAAGAGTTCAAAGATGCAGCGTACCCTCTGCGTCTCTGACATATTGGGTTACGGTAAGACGTCGCGTACGCAAATACGTAGCATGTTCTACCGCAATCCAAAAACAGATGATTTCGTACCCTCCGAGCTGTTATTGATATCCTGAAACACTTTCCCTGCCACGTAAAGGAGAATATCTGTATCGAGTGTGAGTATCACGAGCATTTGAAGCGAAAAGAACGCAAAAGAGTAATGATGTATGCGAAAAGAGGAGTGCGAACGTGAAAAACTTGTCGAATCCTGTTTTTGGATTACGGTAGGATATGCTACGTATTTGCATACGTAATGTCTAATCATGATACAGAAATGTTAGAGACCCAGTGGATGCGCTGCTTCTTTAAAGGCAGTGTCCACGATAAAAACCATGTCTGTTTTTTTGGTGGAGATCGGCAGCTTCGGGGCCCAGCGCAACCCTAACGTTGAAAAAACAGAAAAATGAGCCCGGGGCGGTCCCCTACGGCCCTGAAGTTGGACAACCGTCAGCTCGTCACACCCCAGATGCACTTTCCACTCCCACCGACGTGAACAAATGAATGCTCGGTATTGGGAGATGAGCGATGGTTTCCGATCAAAAGCCCCGTTCTTCTATTTATTCCCAACTTCTCTCTTTACTCAGGAAAGCTCGCATGCATTAGCTGCAAAAGACGCTAGTTACAAGCCTCGGACAACTCGTCCACCATGTTTCCTTAGCTCAATCTTTGAGGGACCATAACTCCGTTTCTAGATCTTGGTCTTGTACGATTCCAAAGACATCATTGGAATCAGTATGGGACCGTCTTCAAGGTGGGCAAAAAAGCAGAAAAACGATTCTTATCGTTAACACTGCCTGAAAACTCTTCGCTTCCCATCTTGTTTGGGACAGAGTATGTCACCTTAAAGGCCCAGTCCAACCTCATATTCGGTTTTCTGCTCTTCTGCATATCTTGAAAACGGCCTCACGCTGATTCCAAGGATGTCTCTGGAATCGTTTAAGACACCCTGGAAACGGAGTTATGGCTCCTCAAAAATTGAGCTAAGGAGGCATGATAGACGAGTTGTCCGAGGCTTGTAACTTCCATCGCTGTATGAGAGCCGACCAGAATAAAGAGAGAGGCTAAGGATGAAGGGAAGAACGGGGCTATTAATCGGAAGCCGCCGCTCATCTCGCCACTGTTGAGCTCGAAAGATCGTAAAAGGGGCGTGTCAAAGTGGTTTCCTAATGTGGGCGCCCCAGGGTGGCTTCCTCCTATAAATCGCCTATTCGGAGGAATTGAGAGCTCGTACTTGGCAAGTGGCATATGGGGTGGGTCTATTTCACAATTATGTGGAAATTTCAGATCTCGTCCCTAAGCTTGGACTGTGCCTTTAAAGGCAGCATACACGCTTACATACATGGTCGAGATAACAGCATGAATAGGCTCGCATGGCAACTGCCATGTCGTCAACGAAGTTTAAATCGCTGAAAACCATCCAGGATGACAGTATTTGAGCAATCCTGTCTCGCACGCCCGTATTTTCCCACCCATTAGAGGACGAGAATGAGAAATGAAACTTGAGGAAACATGTGAGAACTTAGAGTGATAGCACTATCAAAAAGGGAGTGCACGAGAGAAACAGCTTGATTTACCTAAATATAACATGTTTGTGCACCGATGAAATCCGTTTCAAGAGCCAGCTGGGAGTAGAGCGGCATTCTCGAAAGTGGACGAAAGTTAATACCCTCTATAAAACGTCGAAATTCACATCACTCGAGGCGCGAGCGGCGCGCGCGCCGCCTCGGCCTCCGTCTGCTCTACGCTCTCTCACTGTCTCTACCCTCCGCTCCCCACCAGCACGCGTAGGAACCATGTGAATTTCGCCGTTTTATAGCCTGTAGGTCTGCAGACATGTTATATTCAAGTAAATCAAGCTGTTTCTCCTGTGCACTCCTCGTTTGAGCTATCACTCTAACTTATCACATGTTTTCAAGTTTAACTTTTCATTCTGTTACTCAAAGGGGTGGGAAAATACAGGCTCGCGAGGCAGGAATCCTCAATTACTGTCATCCTAGTCAGTTTTTCAGAAACGTAGGGGCCGTGCGGACCTATCCATGCCGTTATCTCGACTACGTTTGCGAGCGTGTATGCTGCCTCCAAACCCTAGATCTCTGCAGTGCACAACTTGACGAGAGAATAGCTTATCAGCGATCTCCAGCCATAGCACTGCGATCCTCAAACGCGCCAACGCCTCAAAGCCCCTTTCATAGCTGGTTGCTTCGACTTAAAGGCACAGGACACCCAAAAAATTAATTTTCAGATTTTAAGCTTATTTTGGAGACAGTCACACGCTGATCACATTGGTATCTCTGAAATCGTCCAAGACCCCCTTCGAACAGAGTTATGGCTCCTCAAAGATGCCTGTATTTTAAGGGTGAAATTTGGTGGACGAGTTGTTCTTCAGGCCTGTATTTCTCTTCATTCGCAATCGTTGCGTGAGAGAAAGACAGGATAAGGAGACAGTCCGGTATTGACTGAAGAACGACGACTTGTTGGAATTCATCCATCTATCGAGCCGCCAACGAGTTCGAAAATCTGTTGGTCGGGCCTGCGGTGGTGAGCGAAGGGTCGGGCCTGTGGTGGTCGCTTATATCTCGCTTATTCGGAGGAAATGAGATCTGGCATTTGGCACGTGTTATACAGGAGGGGTCTCCCACACAATTACATGAAAATCTCAAAATTCAAATCTGAGGGTGTACTGTGCCTTTAAGGCCCCCGTCAGACTTCGCCGAAAAACCTGCTGAGTCCGACTGAGTACGGTTGCCCCCAGCGCCAACCAATTCCTCTGCGAAACACGCAATTGATAGTGACGATTATCACCTCAGCTGTGAATCGGAACGTGTTTGGTGGCCAATTTTTCTTGTTTTCAACATGTCTTTGTCTTCAACTCGTAAACCATTTTTAAGAATCATCATTGGACAGATGGGGTGAGGATGATTTTGGTGGTACTCAGTGGGACTCAGTCGGACTCAGTTGGTGCATTGGCCCCGCCCTTGTACGCATGAGAAATATCAGTATCGACCGGGGGGATTGCGGTGGGCATCAGACGGTCGCAATCGGAGTCAGTGGGTTGATTTTTTTGCACCTGTTTTCCCACGAATTCGGTGCGTATCGACCCGGTGGGACTCAGTAGATCCACCGACTATGACGCGGGCCTAAGACTCCAAGTCTAAGGCCGGGATCATACTTCCCGCGGACAGCGCTAGCGACAGTGCGCATCAGGCATATCGATTTTCGGTCGATATTGATGGTAAAAATTGCGTCGCGTCGCTCGTCGCTGGCAGTATGATCCCGGCCTAAGCGACCAAGTGCCAGATCTCAAATGGCTCGGTGCCGCAATCCTTGAAATCGCTTCTTCCAGCGACTTGAAATCGCTCAGAAGGACGAAATTTTGCTTAAAGCCACAGTCCATGCTCAGAATCTACTTTTCGTTTTCCTGCCTTACTAGGAGAGAATTTCACGCTGATCACAATGGTGTCTCCAGAATCGCGCAGAACTCACTACGAATTGAGTTATGGCTCCTCAAAAATTTTGAATTTGGACTGGTAGAAGTTCGCGGACGAGTTGTCTCGAGCCTGTATTTTCTCGTTATTCGCAGCCATCATTCTCAAGCAGGTGACAATATAAAGCCAGACCGGAAACAAAAGGAAGAACACAGATTTTGAATAAAAATCGTTCGCGCCGTCTCCTCCCTCTATTGAGGTCGGAAATCGCCAGTGGGCGTTGCCCATTTTTTCTTTCAAGGGTCGTGACCGACTTTTTCCTAGCTTTTTATCGCTTATTCGAGGGAATTGAGATTTCGCGCTTGGCAGGGTTGCTAAAGACGGCGACTGGACCAAAATATCGAAAATTACCTCTGAGGTTGGACTGTGCCTTAAAAAATGACGGACAACTCAGGACGGCACAGCGAGATTTAAAAAAAACAGTCTTCTCAACTATGGCTCATCTTCAACGAGACAGATACTTGAAAATTAGTAGTAACAGTCGATTGATAGTAATCATTTACTACTCTGAGAGTACTCTGACTCCTGAGAGATATAGTTCGAAATAGCCAACCAGGCTCAGCAGCGGTTCCTGACGGGCTATTTCTCGGCTATTTCGCGGCTATTTCCCGGTGAAATTGCCGGCTATTTCGCGGACAATGCTCGGCCGCTACCACCTTATCCGCAAAATAGCTGCGGAATAACCGAGAATAGCACCAGGAGCCGCTGCGGAGCCTGGTGGGCTATTCTTCGGCTCTTTCTCGGCTATTTTCCGGCAACCGGTGCACTTCGCGCAACCACCAACCTGGAAATGAGGCGGCGAACTTATATTTCTGGTCTTACTCTGAGAGTTTTGACCGGGATATAGTCGCGAAATAGCCCACCAGGCACCGCAGCGGCTCCTGGTGGGCTATTTCTCAGCTAATTCGCGGCTATTTCGCGGCCAATGCTCGGCCGCGACCACTTTATCCGCGAAATAACCGGGAAATAGCCCACAAAGCGCCGCTGCGGACGCTGCTGGGCTATTCCTCGGCTATTTCCCGGCAACCGGTGGTCTTCACGCAGCCACCAATCTGGAGAAATGAGGCGACGAACTTCTATTGCCGGTCTTACCTACATTCTCGGTTACAGACAACGATACCGTCAATCATAACTGTTGTCATGTGTTCCGTAAGAAGACGTCAAAAGATAATATTGAGGACTCTTTGCGTCTGTTTTCCAAACTCACGAATAAAGCCAAATATCAGAAGACATTTCTGGTTGAACCGCAACACAGGGCTTATATCCATCATGGCTAGGGCTGTGCGAAAATCTTCTCCATACTTTTCGAAAACGGAAGAAAAATGGTCAAAACGCAGGAAACGGAAATTGCTAACGGAAGCGGAATAGACCAAAAAGATTGTAAATTTTCTCAATTCCAAGTTTCGTTGCTGCTCATGCCTTGCAGATCTCATTCGATAGCCTACGGTTTTAATCAGATGTAAGAAGATGTGAACATGATGAAATGTAGGAAGTAAGGTGCAAAACTAGTTAGGGGGGGGACTCAGGATTCAATTGAAAAATTAATGATACCACTTTCAGAAATTGAAGTAAGCCGTGAAAACTTTCCATGGGAGTTTCCATAAAAACAATGACTTATAACGCTATCAGGCATCTGATATCAGCAGAGATTTTCATTTTCATGCATGAATCATTTTATTTTTTCGAGTGGATTCCCTTAGCAAGTTTTGCACCGGAACTAATCGTAGGGAACAAGTCATTCTGTACCAAGTCTGGGAACTTAATGTGAAGCCATCAATATTGACAATGGCTTGAATCTTTACTATATGCATGCCAAATTCGACATATAACTCCATGTTCCACTGAGAAGAAACATTCTGGTAGTCAGAGGAGAGAACAAGGGAAATATGAGGCAAGAATACTGATAAATGCGCCGATATCCTGCTATCATCCGAGCTCATTGTGAATAGATCCATGATGCTTCAAAACCTCATCAAACTGTGTACCGGAGAGCTGATTCGGCTGACTCAATACGTCGTATGTGACTATAAAGCACCCGTTCTGCAATGGTTCATCTGAGCCCGGTATGCCTACAACAATACGCCCATGTAAGAAGATGCAGTAATAATGGGTGATCAAGAAACTCGATTTACCCGTAGTATTCCGGAGTAGGGCACGGCTCAGCAGCATTAAGAAGCTCGCCATCGCATAGACCGCGCATGAATCAACTCCTCCTCCCAAACCAAGCTAAACTGGATCTAAGCAGACCACATATTTGGCGGCTATTTTACGGGCTATTTCGCGGCGAGAACTATTTGGAGGCTATTTCGCGGCCAGCATTATTTAGCGGCTAGTTGACGGCTAATTCGCGGTTATATCGCGGCCGGCGCTATTTGGCGGCTATTTCCCGGCTATTACGCGGCCAGCAGGCATTTCGCGGCTATTCCTCAGCCAAAACTCTGGAGTCCTTCCCTAGTGTGTGCTGGCACTCTCCTCCATTGATTTGTCTGACACGACTGAACATTGCAGCATCCTTTTGTACGGCGGCGGCAGGTTTCTAAAGAGGTCTGCAGAGTTGAAGTTGCGGCGTTGCTCGCAGCGACGAACAGCACTGGGTGATGTAATATCGATTACATTCGGCGACGATGGCGACCGACGCGGACTGAAGGGCGACGAGGGGGCACCGCAGAGTGTTTTGAGCCGCGACGGCCCTACAACACTGCCAGCTAGCGGCAATCGACGCCGCGACGATAATGTTTCGAAACATTTCTGTCGCCGCGTCAAGGCTGACGCTCGGCGACCACTCGCCGGTCTCTGCAACTCTGCACCCCTTTAAAGACAGTGGTCGCGCTCAAATATGCTCGTCTTCTTTTCCTCTCTAAACCCTTTTCCCGGTATAGAGTAGTAGAACCTATAAGAAAAATCGTGAAAAATAGCTGTTCTGGGTCAAATTCGAAGCCTGAACTTTCTTGTCTTGCGATGGTGGACGGAGTCCACTCCCACATCATCGGCATCGATGATCTCTAATATCAAGAACATCAGCTGGCTTGAACTTGAATTTCAATCAATGAACTTCCGGATTTATGTACGATCTTGTCAAAAACATTGACTGAAGTGTTTGTTTTCATTGTTCAACTGTTTTATTAGGTAAATTTGCATTTATTTCTTCCTCTGGGTGTCGATGATTTTGACTGCTTGGCATGGGATCAGATCTTTCTGTGCACGTGTGCACGAACTGGAAGTTAAGGGTCTTAATAACTCTAATTTAAGCCCGTTTTTCACCGCGCTACCTTCATAGCTGTTTTATACCTAAGCTGATTTTTGTAGTTTTTTCGATGACGTTTTTCATCGTGAGCACTGCCTTTAAGGCGGCCAGACTCGCTGAGGAAGCAGTTGGCTGTTTCGGACCGGTCCGAGAAAGTGACCCTGCATCACTTTGGGGACTTTGTTTTTGGACGTTGAGAGGATCATCCCCATGGCCCATCGCGAGGAAATCCTCGTCGTTGTGGACCGTGGCGAAGATGGTGTCCTTGTTGCAGTCCGTGGCGAGGTTGGCCTCCTTGCTGCCGGCCGTGACAAGGATCATACCCAACACCGCTAAAGAGGGTGTAAATCCAAATTCTTTCTCCGTTTGCAGAAAAAGCTATCGATAACTGGGGGTTGACAGGATATGCTGTCGTCAGCAGCAGCTCTTGCTCAGAACGAGAAATAATATTCCATGTTTGTCCTGGAGTACTAACGCTATTGTGCCGACGTGCCACTCCAAAACTGTGTGAGATTGTTCAGCATGATCATGTATGTACGCAGGTCACGCGATGCCTGGATCTTGATTGCGAAGGCAGTTACCAAAGAAACCGGGTTTTTAGGAGGATGAAGTCAGGGAGTCCATGATGGCCGAAAAATTTTTGTCGAGGATGTCGTTGCGAAGGGAAGAAAAATCATCGCGAGGATGCACTGTTCTCTTCAAAGTCGCAAAACAGTCCGATTAATGTCGAATTTCAACTGCTGGTGGATAGCATTAAAGGCACAGTACACCCTCAGATATGAGTTTTGAGATTTTCGTGTACTTGTTTTAAATACCCCTCCTCTATGGCATGTGCCAAATGCAATACCTCAAATCCTCCAAATAAGCGAGATACAGTGCGTTGCAAAATTATACGACATGCCCCAATTTCCGCGGTTCCAAATTTCGCGTCAATCAAGCAGACAAACGGTAAACGCCAATCGATGCAGCACCCTCGGAAACCCCTGGGTACGAATCTTCATAAAATTAGAGCTTCTAACAGGAAACTGGCAGCAGAACTTGTCAAAAATGGCCGTTGCAAAATTATACGACATAGCTGACGTTCTCGAAGAAATTTCTATTCTACACCATCTGTATCAGTTCGTTCATGGTGAGAATCATTGGAGTTCATAGGTCATGTCGCTATTAGCTTGTCCAGCTTGAAACCCCACCTGGATACGGTTCAATTCATTATTCTTTTTCCTCCGAAATTCCCACTCAAGGATAAGTTCGGGTCTCCTTGTAGATCTCTCCAATGCTTGGAATGCTCAGCCAGAAATAAATAAATGTAATAGATTTGTCAAGCTCGTTCGTATCGCACTTGCTTTCGACCGATAAAAAAGGATTTGGAAGGATCTACACAAGGACCCCAACTTATCCTTGAGTACGAACTTTGGAGGAGAAAGATTAGTGCATTGACGCAGATCCAGGTGGGGTTTTAAGCTGGACCAGCTTTTTGACCTACGAACTCCACAGATTATCATCTCAGTCAGTAGCATGCCCGGAGCGCAACCGGTTCCACTTCTCCCCGCCCACTGCAACCGAAACGCGGAACAGTTGATGTTCGAACTTGCGGTGCGTTTCGGTTGTGATTGTAACGTGCAGTGCGTTCAGGTTGCTCTCCGGGCCACACGCGTTGACTAACGCGTGCATTTCGAAATTAGATGAATTGATTGAGACAAGATAGAGCATCTGGGCTTCCTGCGATTTTTGAGTGGGATTCTCACTGATTCTAATGGGGCTAGTAATAGATTTCCTGTGCTCCATTTGCGCTCAATATTCGACGATCCTAAAATTCATTATAATCTTCATATTTGTGCAACATTTAGACTGTCTAAAAAATAAAACGTTAAGATGACCTTCCAAACGCATTTTGCTAATATTAATGGAGTGAAATTTTCGAATTTATTTAATCATTTCGAAAAAAAGGAAAAAAGGAATCGCTCGCATTCTTGCATTTAGTCATCCACTTCGAGAAATCAAAAAGTGCTTGTTCGGAAAAATTTGATGCGGGAGGGTTATTTGGATTTTAATACGCATTTTTAGTTTTCTAAAATACGATATTCAGCTTATTCTCTGTTCCTGAGTTAAACTTATTTCCACTCCTCGCGTGTGTCTGCGCGTTTATCATGTCTCCTTCTCCCCCAACTTTCTCGCTGTCTCTACCTCACCTCGCACAAGCGCGCGAGCGAACAGGATAAATTTGGCTCGGAACCACAGCATACTTATCCGGTCGCTCTATTTTAGGCATCGATTTCCTATGCTTAGCAGGGTGATTCCAGGATGAAATCGCATACAATGGAAATCAGAAGATTAATGGGTGAGGTGAAATCAGAAGATTAATGGTTGAAGTTGTGAGGGAAATTGTGACGGAATCAAAATTCTAAGCAGGGGAAAGTGTCTTAGAGGCAGCAGACACGCTCGGAAAAGTTGCTGAGATAACCAGGCTACTTGGGTCGTATGGCCCCTAGTAGAACGCTCATGCCCATGGAAGCGTCGAAAAGCATCCGATGCATGAAACCTTTTTGAACAAAGGCGTTTTTGGATTCCGAGTAAAATCGCTTTGTTTTCGAGCAGAATCGCTTTTGCGGTCGTTTCACAAATTTCACAAGTTCCAATCGCGAATTAGATGGGAGTGGGGCTATCTCGAGATCTGTGCAGATTGAATTCTCGAAATCCTCCATTAATCGGTCTGGGGCTTGTTTAATGAAAGATTTCGAAAATTCAATCTGCTCAAATCTCGAGGTTGCCCCACATTCATCTAATTCTCGAAAAAAACATGGAGATTTCTCCTCTATTACTTGTACAATTACTACTCGAAGTTTCGCCGCACGTTGCCGCGCGAAATTTTGTGAGACGACCGCAAAAATAATTATTATTCGAAAACAAAGCGATTTTAGGGGACTTCGGTCCACAATGTGCATTATCATGTAGGAATTTGAGCTGTGAATATAATGACGTTTTCAGAATCCAAAGACGTCTTCGTTCAAAAAAGTTACAAGCACCGGACCTTTTTTTGCCAAGTTTGCCCGTTTCTACAAAATTTAACGCGGGTATTGTATTTCGCAATCAGCACTAGCTTAGAAAAAGGACAATTAAGGGTCTTATAAATCCAAGGAGATTCAGTAGGGTGGGGTAATTGGGTGAAAGTGTGGATATCGTTGGATTCTTCCTTGAAAAATCGATTAGCTAAAATGGATGCGATAGTCGATCAGGGAAGCGTGTGAACTACGTCGAGGTATCGATTTTTGCAACTGCGTTGCTAAAATAGGTTTTTAGAAAGCGCCCAGGGCGCAACCGTCTACGCTGGATGATGTACTGTGACGTCATCAGCCAGCACTTGCGCTCGGGGCGCTGCGAAACATTTCGTCGGTAGGACCCGGAGCGCAACGTATGTGGCCTGCATCGCAATATATGTGGCCCGGAAATTGCCAAATTCGTCTCCCCTGAGCGCAACATGGACGCGGCTCCGGGTGCATTCGGGGTGGGCTCAGGCCTGCTATCGTCTGAGATAATGTGCCGAAAAATCATTCCCAGTTCTTTCTAGTCCGTATCCGCCTTCACTTCTGCCAGTAGGACAACGCAGGCTTGGTTTCAGGCCGATCCTGCCAATTTGCTAGAATGGCCGGCCGGTTCGCAAGACCTCAACCCTGTGGAAAACGTGTGAGGTATTCGTGGGCGTTGAATCTACATCCGGAACAGACAATACGAGCGTGTGGCTCCGCTTGAACTGGCCGTTTTAACCGAGTGGGCACAGATAGGAAGGGGCGTTCTCAAAAAGCTGGGTTGAAACATACAAAACACAGTTTTCTGAGTGGTTCAGCGCCAAGACGTTTCTGAAGACTAATAACTTGATGTTTCTAATGGTTTTTACCATGAACGAACTGATTCAGATGACGAAGAATAGAAATTTCTGCGAGAACGTCAGGTATGTCGTATAATTTTGCAACGGTCATTTTTTAACAATTTCCGTTGCCAGTTTCCTGCTAGTGGCTCTAAATTCATGGAGATTCGTGCCCAGGGGTATTTGAGGGTGCTGCATCGATTGGCGTTGATCGTTTGTCTCCCGACTTGACGCGAAGTTTGGAACCGCGGGAACGGTTGTATGTCGTATAATTTTGCAACGCACTGTATAAGCGCCCACCACGGGCTCGGCCCCCTCCAGCCACCACCACCACAGGCGCGGCTCTCTACCAGATTCACGAACTCGATAGCGTCGAAATGGATGAACGAATTCTAAACATTTCGTCGTTCTTCAGTCCATTGCCGGTCTATCTCCTTATCCTGTTTTGCTCTCAAGCCGCGACTGCGAATCAAGAGAAATACAAGCCTGAGACAACTGGTCCACAAAATTTTTGCCCTCGAAATACAGGCATTTTCTAGGAGCCATATCTCCATTCGTAGGGGGTCCAGGACGATTTCAGAGATATCACTGTGATCAGCGCGTGACCCTCTATAAGATAAGGATAAAATCTAGGAAATGATTTTTTGGTTGTCCTGTGCCTTTAACATAGGCCGGCAAAAGATGATTTTTTCGGGTGTCCTGTGCCTTTAACATAGGCCGGCAAAAGATGATTTTTTCAATGTCCCAGTCTTTAACATAGGCCGACAAAACAGCTAAGTACGTGCATAACAATTTTGCGAAATTTTGATGAAGCAATACTCTACATATGTACATATTTAGAATGGCTAGTATGACATAAAGGCAGTGTCCACGATGAAAACCATACAATATTTTTCTTGTATTTTGTGTAGCTTGGGTTCCCTAGTGAACGAAAATATTGAAAGAGCCCCTTAAAACCTTCATTTTGAAAGAAAATTCAGTTAAAATACACTGTTAACGTGATTTTGAATCTCGCGCAAAATCGTTTTTGAAGTTTCCTGCATTTGTAGATCTTGTCACTGTCCCCTTTAAAGTTTTTCCGCATGTTGAGTTTGTGCCGCTACAGTTTTTCGGCCGCATCTACATTCTATCAAAAAGTGGTAGATGAGTGACCCAGAAGTGGTAAATGATCAACCTCACAGCATTTTTCTGGTGGCCGTAACTTTTAAGGCACATTTTCGAAGCCTCAAGTTTCGTGGGTGTTGTCAGCTAGCCGGAATTGTTTGATTCTAAACATAAATTTGAAAATGATTATCATCGTGCACGATGTCTTTCAAGTAGCACTCTTAGAGAGACCCACACGTCGAATGCTTTTTCCGATCCTGCCCTTACTTATGGCAAGGTTGAAACGGGAAATTTCTCGACATATGAAGAAAAATAAACCTAATTGAGTGCTCTTTAATTCTGTTTGCTGGAATTCAAATATGGGAACGGTGCTCGGACTATTTTCAAGTTTCACAATTTACATTTGTCTACAAGAAACAGGTTTGCCTTCTGAAGTTCTGTACCCTTGCCTCCTCAAGATAAAATTCAGATCTCACCCGCCGCTGGCTCGGGCGGTTTGACCCTCACCGGAGGCTGGCGGTATATGTAGTATACATTGGATCCGAATAAAAAAAAATTCGGATACTCGGATTTCGGATAACTCAAAAATCAAAGGTCGCGAATATCCGACTCAAACTGATTGATTCAAAATAACAACATCAGATAATCCGAGTTATTCGGATAGGGAGGCTAAACAGATAGTCGGATCTCGGATCAATCCGGAAATCACGTTTTTCGGTAATTCGGAATTTGTATCACTCGGATTTCGACCTTTTTTCGGTGAGTCGCAATATCCGAGTCGGATATCCGGTCGGATAAAAGATGGTATAATTCAAAATGTCTATAGAAAATCGATAGTCTGGCGAAAATCCTCGAGAAAAAAAGATTTTTCACCTTACAATGATAAAAGATTTTATTGATAATCATCTTTATCTCGGAATATTTGCAAACCAAACAGGTGTGATCATCTTTTACAGTCTCTTCAAAGTGAGTGTAATGTTGAAGCATTAGTATAAATGAGTATCACGAGTATCAGTCCTTCCCATCGATTTCGTATATATCCGTGAGTTCCTGTCTTATCCACTCAAAACAGGATTGCCCGTTCGATCAATACACAGGGTTTTTGGGAGCCAATCATACCCTCAATGCTCCACATAAGTGGTATGGTAGTACTACTTTGCGACACATCAAGGTCGGTCGTTTCCGCTCTACTCAGCGACAGCGACAGCCTGTCGTGGGAGCTCCACCATTTAGGCCTAGTGCATACTTCCCGTGACGCGCCGGATGCGACATAATGCTTGGTCATCTAAATCGACCGAAAATCGATATTTGCTAAGTAATGTGCACTGTCGCGGTCGAAAGGTCGCGGAGAAGTATGCACTAGGCCCTGAACACTAACTGTCGCTGTCGCAGTGTGCCGCACGAAGCTTCGGCCCGCGACGGTGATATATAGCAGTGGCAGCGACAGACCTTGCCAGCCCAGCAACGTCAGCGCGATGGAAATGATTTCGACCATTTTTGTCACTGTCGCTTGCCGCCCGCCGTAGTTTTTTCTGGTTTGTTGATGTTCCTATGTTAGTACCGCTGTCCATTAACTCTCTACTAAAATATTTACTTCCAATATTTCACAGTTTTTTCAATCGAAACCAACAGCGGCGGAGAGGTAATGAGACGTAGAGACGAAATATGATTCGGCGACAAGTCATGGCCCTTCCGCCCGCTTTCTCTCGTTCTGGGAGAGCGGCGCCACGAATTTCGCAGCGACGCTACTCTGGAAAGGCCCTATACTCGCACAGACAACTCATTCAAAGAGGATCAATGCCAATCATGCGTAAACTATGCACTGATGATGCGCAGAAAATAAAGCGTAAATTTCACGATGCGCGCCACCAGATGTCACTGCGAGTGTAACCCATGCACGCACCTGTATGGTTGTCTACTGTGGAATGGAAATCTTGATCAACGTCATGACATCAGATACGCTTAACGTTTGAGTAACAGTGACATGCCGAATCTACTTCATTATCCGACTTGTTATCCGATCCGAATCATGATATTTTTTCGGATATTCGGTATCCTGAATCATTATCCGACTCGTATGGCAACATTTCAGTGATTCAAATTTCAGAATCAAACGGATTTTTTGGGCATTTTTTCGGTGAATCGGATTTTGAATCATGAAAATTTTGGTTCGATTCAACGGATGGAGTATCAAAGAAAATGAGTGAGTCGGATCCAATGTAGTATAGTATGTAGTAAGCTGATCAGCTGCACTGTTTCCTCGTTCTAAATCGATAAGGGGTCCGGCGCACGCGACCGCCGCGCCAGCCGCTGGTGAGATTCAAATTCTTTTTTTTTTTTGAAGATTCAAGCCTACGGACCCAACTATGTGAAGGGGGGAGCATTGCTGGCAGACTGGACAAAAAATTCCGACGCTTGCAAATTTTTAGGACGAGGCCTTGTTCAGACTTTCGGCATGCTAACAGCTTCAATCGCTATCTAATGACATGCACGGCGGGACCCAAATTTCCTAAAAAAGATCTGTTCGGTTTTTGAAAAGAAACAATTCTACTCGCTGACATGGGAATTGAAAACGTTTGCGCGTGGCGAACTGCGAAGAAAGTCAGAGCAGCTATCGCATTGGGGAAAGTCAGAGAGAAATATGACTTTGCATCTCCTCTACAAAATTGAAACCAGGTGGGGCGATCTCAAAGATCTATCCTGTAATATGGAAATTGCAGGTTATAACGTTTAAATAAGTCTCCCAAGCTTAAAAGTGGTTTGGATTCCTTGTTACAAACATTTCCAACAAAGGAGACAATAGGGAAGTGGAATGAGGAGAGTGTACAAAAAATGAACAATATCTCTTCTAAAAACTCTTTTCATTGGTCTGAAATTTCTAAACAGCGGAAACAAACCGTTGCGGTTCTGTATGAGAAAGCGATATATAAATATTTTATCGGCACTCACATAATCAAAGTCCTTTATGCAGCCAAAAGCGCTTCCTCATAGAGAATTTATGTAATGGTTTGTTTCTGCTCTTTAGAAGTTTTCGACCAAGAAAAGAGTTTTTAGAGGATATTGTAAATCATTTTTGTACACTCTCCTCATTCACCTCCCCTATTGTAAACCCTTTGCTGAAACGTTTGTAACGCGAACTGCAAAACCACTTTTGCTTGGGAGACTCCCCTTTTTTACAGAATTGTTCACTTTTTCTTGATATTACGCAGTAATATTTCACTGCAACAATTTCCTGAACAAAAACTTCTCTTCATCTCCCCGTTAGATCAGTCCTCTCTTCTGTGATCACAAGAGATCAATGACCTAACCTGTTATAAAACTATCTCATAGGAAAAATCAACTTACGATGTGGCTTGCGCGACCGATGTTCACATGATATAAGCTAATAAATGAGTGAGTATCCATGATATCGTTTTACATAATTCATTCATGCTCGTCGCGTCAGCCACAGCTTTGGCGCTACACCGGGTGTTATTTGGCAACCTTTATGTTTTTCTGCTACATATCTGAACGGGTCGGCCACGGTGATTCTCTCAACCAACTCTGACAGGGGCCTTATGGCCCCGGTGGGATGGATTAGTCGCTCGAACGCATGCCTGGCCGGTCGATAATCATGCCAGCCTGCTGGCCTACAGCCGGATGCAGAATCTGCCCCACAGTTCTTCGCTCTGCGAATGAAACTACATAGCTCAAAACCTGCACAGTCAGAAACTACCTTCCATTCCATTTGGACACTTTCACATTAGTGGGAAATAAAAAAAGCAGTTTCCATACTCATTATTTCGTTTCCTCCCTTACATTCTCTTCTGTAGAGACAGCCGCTTCGATTCCATGAATTTGATATGAAAAAGCTCTGCTGAGCTGCGAATGGAGATAGCTCTAACAATTTGTTTTTGAATTTGGATGCTAATAAGCGAAGTACCATTTATTGCAGAAAAAAACAGTAGGCTGGTGAAGAAGAATGAGCGAGCACTCAAAATGGGGTTGGGGTGAATAGATTAAGCGCGTTACAAGAACAGAAGAGCAGCCTGGCGACATGACCTACATAATATCTCAAGCTTTCTGGACGCTATAGCTTGTCATCAGCACACTTTTTAAAAAAAGTTTTCAAGGTGTTTCTCGGACTCCTTCGCAAATTCGATGCATCCAGCACGCATATCTCAGTCGGCTAGCTGCAAAGCTCAAAACCCTTGCTCATTCTTTTTTTTTTTGGGTAACCTGCACCAAATTTTACGGATGACCAGTGACGGGTCCGGGACTCTAAAATCACTCTACGGGGTGTCCTGCACAGATTTTCTCGGATGATCAGCCAATGGGCCTCCGAGCACCTGCCCACTCTCCGGGTTTCCCACGGGATCCAGAAATCGCCAGCCAGAAGCCCGGAAGTTTTTTTCTACGTGACAGTCCCACATGCCACCAGAAGCCTGAAGCATTTTTCTTACGACGTCCAGATGACGCTCATCAGAAGCCCGAAGCACTTTTCACGACGTCCCGATGATGTCATCAGAAGCCCGAAGCACTTTTCACGATGTCCAGATGATGTCATCAGAATCCCGAAGCACCTACGATGTCCAGATGGCGTCATCAGAATTCCGGAAGCACTTCTCACGATGTCCAGATGACGTCTTCAGAATCCCGAAACACTTCTGGCGACGCCCTGATCAGGAGCCCGAAGGGCTTCTTCACGGGTGTCCCGATGACGCCATCAGGAGCCTGGAAGCACTTTCACGACGTCCCGATGACGTCATAAGAAGCCAAAGAAACACTTTGGGACTATCACAGGTACGGGAGAGGGCACCCACGATTCGCTCGTGAAAAATGAATGGAAAACCTGACAAAAGAGATGTTCGATGCTGCTATCAATCATTGTTGTTGATGAAGTTCTGGTAGAAATACTTCGATTGATAGCGTTACAGATCGGTCCCGTTCATTCCATTTCTGACTTTAATCTTGAGTGCCCCTCTACCGTCTAGGATAGTCCCGCACTTTTCAAGACGTCTCGATGGCGTAATCAGCGGCCCAGAAACGCTTCTGACGACGTCCTGATGACGTCACCGTGCCTTACACTTTCAAGACGTCCCAGACGTCATCAGGAAACCCTAAGCACCCTTCACGACGTCCCGATTGACGTCATCAGAAACTAAGCGCGCCGACGCCCGTTGACCTCATCAAGCCCGAAGCACTTCTGACTGATGTCGTGATGACGTCCTCAGGAGCCGGCGAAGTACTTTTCACGACGTCCTGATGACGTCTTCAGAGACCCGAAGCACTTTTCACGACGCCCCGCTGATACGTCATCAGAAGCCTGAAGCGACACTTCTTCACGACGTCCTGATGACGTCATAAAGAAGCCGAAACACTTTTTGGGACTATCATCAGACGGGAGGGCACCCAGCGATTCGCTCGTCAGAAAATGAATAGAAGAAACCTGACAAAAAGATGGTTCGATGCTGCTATCAATCATTGTTGCTGGTGAAGTTCTGTAGAAATACTTTCGATTGATATGGCGTTACAGATCGGTCGTTCATTCCATTTCTGACTTTAATCTTGGAGTACTTACCCGTCTAGGGATAGTCCCACACTCTTTCAAGACAGCTCCCGATGACGCCATCAGGGCCCGAAGCACTTTTCACGACGTCCGATGACGTCATCAGAAGCCCGAAGCACTTTGCTGACGACGTCCCGATGACGACGCGCTCATCAGAAGCCCGAAGCACTTTCGCGATGTCCAGATGACGTCATCAGAAACCAAAGCATTTCTACGATCTCCCGATGACGTCATCAAGAGCTCCGGGAAGCACTTTTCACGATATCCCGATGACGTCATCAGGGGCCCGAAGCACTTCTTTTCACGACGTCCTGATGACGTCATCAGAAGCCCGAAGCACTTTTCACGACGTCACGATGACGCGTCATCAGAAGCCGAAGCACTCTGACGACGTCGTGGCGACGTCACCAGAATCCTGATGACGTCGTCAGAAATCCCGAAGCACTTTTCGCGATGTCCAGATGACGTCATCAGAAACCCCGAAGCATTTCTGACGATGTCCTGATGACGTCAAAGGTGAGAGCCCGGAAGCACTTTCGACGACGTTCCGATGACGTCGCGAGGAGCCCGAAGCACTTTCCCGACGTCCCGATGACGTCATCAGAGCCCGAAGCACTTTTCACGACGTCGCGATGACGCCACCAGAAGCCCGAAGCAATTTTCACGACGTCCCATTGACGTCATCAGAATCCCGGAAGCTTACTTTTCGACGTCCCGATGACGTCATCGGAAGCCCGGAAGCTACTTTTCACGACGCACAATGACGTCATCAGAAGCCCGAAGCACTTCTTGACGATGTCGTGATGACGTCCTCAGGATTCGAAGCACTTTTCACGACGTCCGGTGACGTCATCAGAAGCCTGAAGCACTTTTGACGACGTCCCGATGACGTCATCAGAAGCCCGAAGCACTTTCGCGATGTCCAGATGACGTCATCAGAAACCTGAAGCATTTTTCACGATCTCTGATGACGCTGGGCATCAGAGCCCGAAGCACTTTTCACGATGCTCCTGATGACGTCGCCCAGAAGGGCCGAAGCATCTTTTCACGACGTCCTGATGACGCCATCATGAAGCCCGAAGCACTTTTCACGACGTCACGATGACGTGATCGAGGAGCCTGAAGCAATTTCTTACGACGTCCCGATTGACGTCATCAGAATCCCGAAGCACTTTTCACGGAAGTCCTGATGACGTCATCAGAAGCTCCGAAGCACTTTCGTGTGGCGGCGTCATCGACCCAAACACTTCTGACGTGTCGTGATGACGAAATCCTCAGAATGACACTTTTCACGACGTCCGATGACGTCATCAAATGACGCACGGCGACGTCGATAGCGTCATCAAATAAACGCCTTTTCACGACGTCCCAGATGACGTCATCAGAAGCCCGAAGCACTTTTCGACGATCTCGTGATGACGTCATCAAGAGCCCGAAGCACTTTTCGACGTCCGATGACGTCATCAGAAGCCCGAAGCACTTTGACGACGTTCCGATGACGTCATCAGCCAAACGCGCACTAAACGTCACGATGACGTCATCAGGAGCCAAGCCACTTCTGGCGACGTCCAGATGACGTCATCAAAGAAAGTCCTGAAGCACTTTTCAGCGATGTCCTGATGACGTCATCAGAGCCCGAAGCACTTTCTGACGATGTCCCGATGACGCCATCAAGAGCCCGAAGCACCTTTTCACGACGTCCGATGACGTCATCAGAAGCCCGAAGCACTTTTCACGGGACGTCCCGATGACGTCATCAGAAGCCCGGAAGCACTTTCGACGACGTCACGATGACGCGTCATCAGAAGCCCAAAGCACTTCTCACGATAGTCCACGATGACGTCACCAGAAACCTGGGGCCCGAAGCACTTTTCACGACGTCCCGATGACGTCGCCAAGAGCCCATGAAGCACTTTTCACGGGACGTCCCTGATGACGTCATCGAGGAGCCCAGAAGCACTTTTCGCGACGTCCACGATGACGTCAGTCAGATCAGGTGACTCGCGATGCAATTATTGACGCCGCCAACCAGTGGTTTCGCCGCACCTGACACGCTTTGAGATGCCAAAGACACACGATCCGACACACGCGGAGGCGCTCAAAGACTCACAGACATCTGGCGACGCAGCCAAACGGGTGAAGACTGCACGACGCCGCCGACATGGCGCCAGACACCTGAAGCAATTTTCACGACGTCCCGGTGACGTCATCAGAATCCTGAAGGCTTTCAGCGACGTCCCGACATGACGTCATCAGAAGCTCCGAAGCACTTTTCACGATGTCCTGATGACGTCATCGGGGCCCGCCAAGCAACACTTTTTTCACGACGCTCACGATGACGTCATCAGGAGCTCGAAGCACTTCACGGCGGCGTCACGATGACGCTACATCAAGTCTGAAGTACTTTTCGCGATGTCCAGATGACGCCATCAGAAACCCGAAGCATTTCTCACGGATCTCCCGATGACGCTCATCAAGAAGCCCGAAGCACTTTTCACGACATCCCGATGATTGGCCATGGAGGAGCCTGGCACTTGGATGATGCTTACTACGTCCGCAAGAGGCCCAGAAGCACTTTCACGACGATGTCGTGATGACGTCATCAGTAGCCCGAAGCCGCTTTTCCGACGTTCCCGATGACGTCATCAGGATCCCGAAGCTCTTTTCAAGACGTCCCGATGACGCCAATCAAGCCTGAAGCACTTTTCACGACGTCCCGATTGGCGTCATCAGAAGCCCGAAGCTACTTTCTACGACGTCCCGGTGACGTCATCAGCCAATGACACTTTTGACGACGTCTCAATGACGTCCTCAGGAGCCTGGAAGCACTTTCACGATCGTCCTGATGACGTCATCAGAAGCCAAAGCACTTCTGGCGGTATCGTGATGATCATCAGAACCAAACGCTTACTGATTGACGTCCCGATGACGTCATCAGAAGCCCGAAGCACTTTTCAGGCGACGTCCGATGACGTCATCAGAAACCTGAAGCACTTTTCGACGATCTCCCGATGACGTCATCAAGAGCCCGAAGCACTTTTCACGCGATCGTCCCGATGACGTCATCGAGGAGCCCAGAAGCGCTTTTCACGATGTCCTGATGACGTCGCCAGGGAGCCCGAAGCACTTCACGACGTCACGATGACGTCATCAGAATACCTGAAGCACTTTTCTACGACGTCCCGATTGACGTCATCAGGAATTCCGAAGCAACTTTCACGACGTCCGTGCATTGGACGCTCATCAGAAGCCCAAGCACTTCTTCACGTCGTCCAATGACGTCATCAGAAGCCCGAAGCACGGCTTTGACGACGTCCCAATAGCATCATCAAGTGACGCTGACGATGTCGTGATGGACGATCATCAGAAGCCCCGGGAAGCACTTTTCACGACGTCACGATGACGTCATCAGGAGCCCGGAAGCAATTTTCACGACGTCCCATTGACGTCATCAGAATCCTGAAGACTTTTCACGACGTCGATGATGACGTCATCAGAAGCCTGAAGCACTTTTCACGACGTCCCGATAACGCTACCAAGCCAAGCCCGCCACTTCTGACGATGTCGTGATGACGTCCTCAGGAAACCGAAGCACTTTTTCGACGTCCGATGACGCTGCCATCAGAAGCCCGAAGCACTTTCTGACGACGATCCCGATGACGTCATCAAATGGCTCGAAGCGCACTTCTGTCGATGCTCCGGATGAGCGTCATCAGGAAGCCCGAAGCATTTTCACGATCGTCGATGACGCTCATCAAGAGCCCGCAAAGCGCACTTTTCTACGATGTCCTGATGATGATGCGAGGAGCCCGAAGCACTTTTTCGACGATGTCCTGATGAGCGTCATCAGCCCGGAAGCCACTTTCACGGCAGCGTCACGATGACGTCATCAGACCCGAAGCCACTTCTGACGACGTGTCACGATGACGTCATCAGAAGCCCAAAGCACTTTTCGCGAGCGTCCATGATGACGTCCTGAAACTGAAGCATTTTTTCTACGATGTCCCATGACGCTGGGTCATCAGAGCCCGAAGCACTTTTCACGATGTCCCGATGACGTCAGCGAGGAGCCTGGAAGCACTTTTTCACGACGTCCCGATGACGTCATCAGAAGCCCAGAAGCACTTTTCGACGTCCGATGACGTCATCAGAATCCCGAAGCACTTTTCGCGATATCCAGAGATGACTGTCATCGGAAACCAAAGCATTCTCACGATCTCCCGATGACGCTGGGTCATCAAGAGCCTGAAGCACTTTTCACGATGTCCCGATATTGACGTCGCGTTGAGGAGCCCGAAGCACTTCTGATTACGGTATCGTGATGACGTCCTCAGTAGCCCGGAAGGCCGCTTTTCGACGTTCCGATGACGTCATCAGGATCCTGAGCGCTTTTCAAGACGTCCTGATGACGTCATCAAGCCTGAAGCACTTTTCACAGACGTCCCGATGACGTCGTCAGAAGCCTGATGAGCACTTTTCACGACGTCCTGATGACGTCATCAGAAGCCCGAAGCACTTTTCACGATCGTCCCAATGAAGCGTCATCAGGAAGCCCGAAGCACTTCTGATGATGTCGTGATGACGTCATCAGGAGCCTGGAAGCACTTCTGACGATGTCTATTGCATGTGACGTCCTCAGGAGCCCGAAGCACTTTTCACGACGTCCCGATGACGCTCCATCAAAAGCCTGAAGCACTTTCTTTGGCGACGCCAGTCCCGATGACGCTGTCATCAGAAGCCCGAAGCACTTTTCGCGATGTTCCAGATGACGCTTTCATCAGAAACCCGAAGCATTTTTCTCGATCTCTGATGACGCTACCGTCAGAGGCCCGGAAGCACTTTCACGATGTCCCGATGACGCCGCGAGGAGCCCGAAGCACTTTTCACGACGTCCCGATGACGTCATCAGAAGCCCGAAGCATTTTTCACGACGTCACGATGACGTCATCAGAAGCCCGGAAGCAATTTTCACGACGTCCCGATTGACGTCATCAGAATTCAAGCACTTTTCGACGTACGATGACGCGCTCATCAAAGCCTGGAAAGCGCACTTTTCAATACGACGTCCCAATAACGTCATCAGAAGCCCGAAGCACTTCTGACGATGTCGTGATGACGTCATCAGAAGCCCGAAGCACTTTTCACGACGTCACGATGACGTCATCAGGAGCCCAAGCACTTCAGCGACGTAACACGATGACGTCATCAGAAGCCCGAAGCACTTTTCGCGATGTCCAGATGACGTCATCAGGAAACCCGGAAGCATTTTTCACGATCTCCCGATGACGTCATCAAGAGCCCGGAAGCGCACTTTCACGATGTCCCGATGACGTCATGCAGGAGCCCGAAGCACTTCTGACGATGTCGTGATGACCGTCCTCAGTGGCCGAAGCGCTTTCTACAGACGTTCCGATGACGTTTCATCAGGATCCCGAAGCACTTTCAAGACGTCCTGATGACGTCATCAGAAGCCCGAAGCACTTTTCGACGTCCCGATGACGTCATCAGTGAAGCGCAGTTACTTTCACGACGTCCCGATGACGTCAACAGAAGCCTGAAGCACTTTTCCGACGACGTCCTGATGACGTCATCACGAAGCCCAAGCACTTTCACGACGTCCTTCAATGACGTCATCAAACCTCCGAAGCACTTCTGATGATGTCGTGATGACGTCCTTAGGAGCCCGAAGCACTTCTGACGATGTCGTGATGACGTCCTCAGGGTGAAGCACGCTGGCGATGTCGTGATGACGTCCTCAGCCCCAAGCAATTTCACGACGTCCCGATTGACGTCATCAGAAGCCCTGAAGCACTTCTTTTCGCGATGTCCGATGACGTCATCAAAGCCTGAAGCATTTTTCACGATCTCCCCGATGACGTCATCAAGAGCCCGAAGCGCACTTTTCGACGACGTCCTGATGACGTCGCGAGAAGCCTGAAGCGCACTTTCACGACGCCGCCGATGACGTCATCAGGAGCTCGAAGCAATTTTCACGACGTCCTGATGACGTCATCAGAAGCCCAAACTGGCTTACTTTTGACGACGTCCCGATGACGTCAGATCGGTAGCCCGGAAGCACTTTTCGCGATGTCCAGATGACGTCATCAGAAACCCGAAGCACTTCGCTGACGATGTCGTGATGACGTCCTCAGGAGCCCGAAGCACTTTTCGACGACGTCCGATGACGTCATCAGAAGCCGAAGCACTTTTGACGACAGTCCTACGGATGACGTCATCAGAAGCCCGAAGCACTTTCGCGATGTCAGATGGCGTCATC